>WHVE01000715.1:0-67318 GCA_015178995.1 Trichophaea hybrida | reverse complement strand
TTCCCGGCCTCCTCCCCCTCAATAGTCTCCTGCTCCGCCGCCGAGGGTTCCGCCGCCGAGTGATCCGCATCGTCATTCGTGATTATGCCGTCCCCGGTGGTCTGAATATTATAGATGTTCCCGGCTGTAAACCTGGTTGAACCTCCCTGGCCCCCGCGACGATTATCATTGCGATCACGACCTCCCTCCCGTCTACCACGGTTCCCGCCATCTCTGGCACGGAAAGCTTGGCCTCGCCCACGAGTGTCTGGGGTTGCATAATCGCGTGCCTCATGTCCGAAACCGCTACAGCGGTACCACTTGGTATGGGCGTTAGCTACAGCGAGGTCCATCGGCTCAGACCCAGTAGGCGTTGGAGTGTTGGATGGGACGAAACTGATTGGCGTAGCCGCAATAGCCGGGTGGGAAGTTGTACGTTCTGAGAATTCGCCGACCATCTGCATGGCATCGGCCAACATGAAAGGCATCTCCGGCTGGAGTTTTTTTTGCATGCGGGCTGAGGCGATGATCTGATCTGCGATTCCCGAAGGTAGCTTGGAGCAGTACTCGTCGTACAAGGGATCCTCGCGCGTGATAGTAGTCTCTTTTTGCAACATGCGGATAAGTTCGGAGAATCGCTTGTTGAAGTACACGACATCTCCTTTGGAGTAGCGTAGAGCGTGGATCTCCTTTCGAACTGCGGTAATGGCGACTGCTGGGACGAATCGATGGCGAAATGCGGATTCGAAGAGAGGCCCAGTCACTGGTGCATAAGAGCCGTTTGCAGGAGGGATGATCGTGACACCTTGCTGATGGATCCAATGCGCGAACCAACTGTACGCCTCCGGGTCCATGAACCGCCAGGCCGAATCGATGCGCTTATCCGACTCCATGGTACCCATTGCCGCGCGACCTTGGCGTACCCAATGCTCGACCTTGCGAAGGAATAGATTGACAGTTTCCAACTTGAGGTCACCGGTGAACAGTGGAGGCTGATGCTGTTTAAGATGGGATTTAGACAGAGCCCCTCCTCCGCCGGTGTTGACGCCACCGACACCAAGACAAGCCGTCATTTGCATTATCGTGTCGAATCGACCGCACCACGACTACAACTCTGTCAACGTGTCGTCTCGCGCGGTGATGACGTTTACGAGCTGGGCCTCAAGGGACAGTACACGATCGGTCAAACGTCGGAGATCGTTGGTTTGGTTGGTGTAGGATTGGTAGATTGTGGCATAGAAGTCGGTTACTCCTTGACGACTGATAGCCGTAACATCGGCAGTAGCTGCATCCGGGGGTGCACGAGCAGCTCCTTGGAAACAATGGATCAGGCCATCATCATTGTCGGCTCCAGGAACAGGCAAGTTGAAACCTTCGCCTTCCATTCCTCTGATTAGTGAAGTGTTTACTAAATTTGTAAGGCTACGCCCATCAAGGCCGGAACACAACGCTGGCCAACTAGAAAACTTAGCGTAAAGCTTAATTCAATCGTTTGTTTGTATTTTAACCGTTTGTTTGAGTAGACACGGGATGAACATCGCTTCGTCGTGTGTTTGTAGGCGCGGAATGTCCGTCGCGTCAAGTTTCTTCGAGAAACGCCCTGCGAACCTTCTGTCGCACCTCTCCTTCGCGAGATCGCGGAATTGAGAGTTGCCGAGCGTCGTAGAGAGAAGAGAGAAGAGATTTTGAGAAGTTGCTACCAATTAAGAGGTCGCGAGAAGGTTGCTTCATTGACTAGCTAGCGACGCACAGGTAACCTGGGCCGTGCGCTATAGCCGAGTTGTAGCCGGGCCGCACGGAGCTGCACGGAGCCGCACCTGAAGTACACGGCAGAACCTCCCACAGTATATTCAGGAATGCTCAGCCTGCTACAGAGCCAAGTTGTCAAATTGGAAACTCTACTACCTGCTCCAGCTGCTCAATATCCCAAGCTCACATAGGGAACAGATCAATATGGACTTCATCACTAAGCTGCTGGCAACAGTCAACAATGGCAGTGGAATGGCCAGAAGAATAGAATTAGCACCTTTATTGACTCACAAACCAAGCTAGCCCACTGGGTAGCTGCCCAGGAAGCTAACCTAAGTATGAAGTAATTTGCCAAAATTATTCCAGGCAGGTATTTCCACCTATATGACTTATCTGTATTTATACTATTGGACAACAACCCCTGTTTCACCATAGTTGTCTGGCAATACCATACTACTATCTGGCAAATTTGAATGATGATATCTACTGCCTCTTCTCCACTGGCTTACAACCTGGCACAGAAGGAAAAAAAATTGTGGTATGATATGTCCGAATCCTCATATTGGCAAATTAACACCACAGGGCCCACCTTTTCAACCTGGCAGAGTTTGGCCATATTGTTCACCATCACATGGTGTATGGCATATTCACCTTTGAAGCCAACAAAGAATACAAACTCTAAATACCACATGACATGATGGCAGCAGCAGTATAACTCCAGCCAGAATATGATACCATGGTGGTCAACTTCACAACAACAATGAATGATATTCTGAACCAGTTGATTAATATACTGAATGTTATACAGGCCACAATGATGCAGGCGGCCAACATGCAGCAACAGTGCCACAGTGTCTAGCATGAAGATTATTTCATTCTGAATATGAGTTACCTTCCTCGAAGATATGCACACCCCTCTGCGAACAAGCTCAAAGTTGCAGATGACATTAATGGAGTTGATATTGATGGCCTGGGTACCTGACTGAGCAAAGTCTTTCAGCAGAAGTATATATGTCTATTCATCAGTATGGAGATAATGTCTTCAAGTTGGCGGATCTTCCAAACCACCTACAGATACATAAGATATTCAACATAAGTTAGTTCATACAGTGTGAAATTAACAATATTCAGCCCCAGTCATTGCAACTTGCAATTACCGCTATACAGAGTGGAGGTTCAGAGTACAAAATTGAACACATCTCAGACTGGAGCACCAACAATAGGAAAGTATGCCTCCTGGTTCATTGGAAAGATTACCCAGTTGAGAAGATAACCTGGAAGCCTATCCACTATATTATATTTATAAGCAAAATAATTTTACCAAATGGAACCTCAGGATAAATTCAGTACTCAAAATGTGCAAAGTATATAGTATCTAAGTGTGATATGGGGTAAGCAATTACTATCGAACTTGATTATATTCAATTCTCATCTATGATCTGTTGAGGCAAAAGCTGTGCCAAAAGGTAGTTCACTATGGTTGTCAACTGTATAGTTTCAAAATGTAAGGCTGTGACCAGTACACCTTATCCTGTACCCAAGAAACAAAAGCAACCATTATCACCTTAATCTAAAATGGGTTTAAGACCCATGGTATATATATTTGCAAGCTTTCAACACAAAAAGAATGTTTCTATAATGGTTCCCTTGGATCCAGGGTGCAATATACTTATGATATCAAAGCAGTAGGTTGATTCATATAGTGTTCCATCAGTGACTCAAATGGAACCAAAGATAGTTAAAAACTTCAATAGAGAAAGAGTAAAAGGAGTGGGTTGGCAGTATATATTCTCTATTTCTCTATGGTAAGAATTCCATTATATCAAACACAGCTTCAAAATTGGTCCAATAGAGAATTTGTGTGATATTATATTACTTTACTGGCAAATTATCGAGCATGGAGCTCTTATCAGAGTAACCAAAGTAATACATAGGCTACAGTTAATGTTGAAATACTGCCACCAATACATTACCTGGACAGCAGTATCTGTGTGACAAGTGTATGGTGAATGGTAGATGGGGTGCGACAAGTGTATGGTGAATGGTGAGGAGCACCGATTCAGGGCTAAAGAAAGCTACCACAGGTTCAATTTGCACACCCCTCCAGCAAGATGAGGATCTGTGCAATATGACACGCGGGCTTGATAGGACTAGTCTTAAAACAGACAAACAACTATACGTCACTTTACGGGACAAATTGTTTGTGCCCTACACAGTGATTGAGTTCCAATCCCAAACCCCTGCTAAGTCTACAATTTGCATCACGAGCACCCCACCCAAACCTCAAGGAAGAGGTTCAGATGCATCTGGCGGTGACGGCAGGGCTCGGATCATATCTAATCATGCAGCACCCTTTCAATCACAAGGCACCTGAGTTTGATAGGCATTGGATTATTGGAGTTTTCCATCTCTAGATAGTGTTGTATGTTTGGATGTGTGGTAAATTTTCAGTATATTTCCAGGATCTGCAAACACCGACAGGGGTTTCATGCAGGTCGCCTGCTTTGTTATACGAGAAATGGACACCTGCAAGCACCTCTCTTGAAAGGCAGCAGGCTGATATCAAGTATCAAACTTCAACAAGCAAGGCGATCACGGGTGTTGATGTTTTGTTTGTTGTAGCTTCAGAATCGCAGCATAAGTTGGGTGGGCTTTGAGAAACTGCGACCAAGTGTCAGGGGTGATACTCTACCTTTCATCTAGTGATCAAGTTGAACACTCCTTGTAGACAATGGGTGACGAAAACATGTATCGGAAGTTTGTCAAACAAGGCGGTATGGAAAAGAGAAACATGGAAGAGATCGGTGCGCATTGATTGTTATCGAGAGAATTGTGAGTTTATATAAACACACTGTGCCTCCCACGAATGCAGCCCATCACACTACCTCATTTTCAGCAACTACTGCAGGTACCATAGAGCTTTTAGCAAAAAGCTCTGAACCTCCTAACCTCCTCTTTATACCTACTGCTATACATCATGTCGCAGAACAACCCCTCCAACAACCACTCTCAGACCAACCCAGAACACCCATATCAATATTATGGCGGCGCACCTCCACAACAACCCAATCCAAACGACCAGCTCAGCAGTGATGGGACTCAGATGTGGGACGGGTTTGCCTGACATCCCAATCCCGATTATGAACTGCCCTGGCCGCCAACTAAGGAACCGCAATATAAACCGCAACCACTGAACTATCCTCCGTATACTGCACCACCAATGATCAGCCATGACGGATGGCACATGTGAAATGAGTACCGACAAACCTGGGTTCCATACGCATTGGTTCCACCCCGACCACCTCCACCACCACCACCACCACCACCACCACCACCTTCAGCCAACACAAACCCACCAATATCTCCACTGCCTGACAACGAACGACACACACCACTGCCTCCCCCTCTGTGGCCAGGTCCACCTGGAACGGAAGGATCCCGGTTCACCCGACAGCCCCCTCCCGCTCCACCTGGAGGTGAAGGATCCCGGTTCATCCCACAGCCCCCTCCCGCTCCACCTGGAGATGAAGGGCCCTGGTACACCCCACATCCTCCTCCCCCTCCACCAAGACCACCAGTTGGTCAAGGCTCATGGTCCACAAATTCTCCCCCACCTATGATGCAGCCCACCATCCCTCAACTACTCCCAGCACAGCCTGGAGCACCAGGAGCACCGACGCCTAGACCGGAAATTGCCACTTCTGAAGAGACTAGCGAGACTGAAGGGTGTGCAGCCCCTGGGCAATAGAGATGGACCAAAGCACAACCTGAACTGTCAATATGGACCCCGACTTCGAACATCCCCTGCGGTCAACGCTGGCAGCCAATCACTCCCGGTGAATGCCAGGGTCCTATAGCCCTAGCCGACATTGTTCCACCTGATGGAACTGGAGATGGACAAAAGCCGCCCACTATCGCTGGGGCTGAAATCACCACTGGGCAACTCATGGTTATGATGGGCCAAGTTAAAAAACAGTCCAAGGAAGGCAACACGCCTGGGACAAGCGACATCTCCAAGTTTGAGAATAATGTCCAGCACAATTGGGTGATTCCTCGGCACCCACATTTCGTGATGAGAAGACTCCACTTGAAGATAAGGCCGATCGAGGGGCGCACCAGGTTTGAACTTTGGGAACCAGCTATTTCAGATTTCTTCAAGTGTTATAAGGAGTTCCTACCCCTTCACCAGTTTGATGATTCTGGGAGTATCAGGCACGACTGGATTTACAATATCATCCAAAATTTCTGAAACCGCTTAAGAGAGACAGCCACCGGGACGGTAAAAGGTGACAAAATGAAAGGGACGGGAGGTGGTGGCAAGCGCAAGGTGGAGGGTAGCCGTGATGAACCCCCTCTCAAATGGCCAAACATAGAGGTGGCCGATATCCACTACAAGTTGTTTGTGGTGCGGATATGCGGAGATGCCACTTCTGGGTCTATATTCAGGACAAGTCAAGGAATTGAAGAATATTCCCAAATTCTGAAGTGGATTGCTAAGGCAAAGCTGAAGGGCCCATTAACTCTCCATAACATATATGGCGGCCAGTTGCGTGAGGAAGCTGCTCAAGATGCCGGAGTTACTGTTGGGGAGGAGTTTTGTGGCAATATTTGGAACCAGGAAACATGGAATGGGGAGGTCCAGAACTTCTATGCAGTTGCTCCTGAAGCAGCGACTCTGCTCCTTGAGGCGAACCTGTGGAATGGAGATGGGGAGGATCCACCTGAGAACATCCTGTTAGTAGAGGACCCCAAAAAAAACAATGATCGAGAGGGAGTAAGTTAGGAGTGTGTGAAGAGATGAATGAAGTTCTGGGCTAACTGGAATTCCTTGTAGGGAGCATCCCCACAAACACCCAAAAGGAAGTCTCCCAGAACCCCCAGTGCACCACCTGATACACCCAAAAGGAAGTCTCCCAGAACCCCCAGTGCACCACCAGATACACCCAGCATGAGGAGGGCCCCAGCCCAGCTAGATGACTATGCCGATTTGCCTGTGCCACCGACTCCAAGTGCTCTTGCCGTCGTAGTGAAGGAAATTCAGAGCACTGTGGTTCTGGACAGCAATTCACAATTCCCCAAAGAACTGATCGATCCTCCAGGTGATGAGCCAGGGCCAGTTTTAGATGATACTCTCATGGCCTCTATCAACAACACCTTTGAGCACGAGTGTCTTGAAGAAACAGTTGCATTACTCGCTGTTGTGCCACACGGAGATTCACATGTGGATGCCATTTGAAGGCTAAAGTACACCTTGAATCGATTGCCAGAAGTATAATTTCTTGCACATCAGATTTGGGCGATTTGGTTCATTGTGCGGACATGGATCTTCGATGTGGACCTTCCTGGGGCACTCTTGGCTGATGAAATGGGACTTGGCAAGACGTTTACCGTCTTAGCTGGGGCTGTTTATTCCAAGTCAATTGCGGAGAATGTGACAAATCACCATGAGACACAACTACTGGTGCCCTTTAACCTCTCGATTGGTACATAGTGTCAAGCGGAGGAAATGGGCTTCTCAACCCTCAACGCTGTCCAGAAGCAATGGAACCCTTGCACTCACCCTAACCCTGTTCCTCGTCATCTTCTCCAGTTGCTTGATGATAAGCCAACAACTGACCTCCCACCATGGAATCCAGTACTCTGTGTGGTACTCCCAAGTGTCCGAGCGACAGTCATCGGTGCAATCAATACCATCATACAAGGGACTCCGTTTTTGGTGCGCAATCTCTGCGCAGAAGATGGTGGCAACCTGACTCAAACACACCTGAACTTCTTCGTGGAACATCCCGAGAGACAGTGGGTCATCCATGTGATCCCCGACGATACGTTGACCAGCCGGGCGCAAAAAAATAAGAACGCCACAGTTCACCAGCTTACAAACTGCCAGTGGTCGTGGGGAATCTTTGATGAGACGCACAGCTTCAAACGTCCAAAGTGGAAGGGTTGATCCGTTGCATCTGTAGCCCAAATGGGTTTCAAAGTGCGAGTTACCGCAACGCCAGCCTACCACTCACTGAAGGACTGGGGAAACACGACTCGGTGGCTGTTCACAATTCCAGATGTGCCTGAGAATGAGCGAGTGGTAGAAGAACAGGGTCCCGAGGCTTGAATGTCCGCGATCACCACCCTTCAAACCGCCGTCACCAAGAAAGGTCCCTGTGAAGCTCAGCAGGAAGCTGCCTCTGTGATGACCAAAGTCGCACACCCATGGACAATCTACCGATGGACAGAGTCGCAGATGGCTTCAGGTGCACCCCTTGTTTACATTCCATCAGAAGATATCCATCCAGTTGCGCTGGAGTGGTCTCAGGAAGAACAGAAACAGCTCGATGATGTTGCCACCCGACTGAAAAGGCAGAAGCATGAAGACAAGCTTGGGATCGCCTGGCAGATTGATTGCTGGCAGCTTGCTTGCTTTTCGCAACCGTTGGAGCAAGAAGGTGATCGTTCTGCCGATGGCAGTTGGAAGGAGCAGTGAGATGCCAGCAGTTTTGTGGAGGGACCAATTTTCAGATGGCTCCAGGAATCTTTCCTCCCTGAGTTGATCAGCAGTTCGGCGACTGTTCCTGAAATGGATGAACAGCCTTGTACAGGCTCTCCTGTCCTTTCACTGCTTCTACAGAAGGCTGTACTGTTTTGTCCTTTGCCAGGCCAGGTTCTCCATCTGGTATGGTGGATTCATCGCCATTTCAACCATGATATCGAGGTCATTCATAGTGTTAGCAACGGTCCCAAATTACGGGTTCGGTCCGGTTCCGGGTTTGGAACTGCACTAAACCCGAACCGTAAATAATTTCCTGTTCCCAACCCGGAACCGAACCGAACCCGCCGGGTTTTGGCGGGTTCCACCTCTAAAACTATCGCTCCAATTAAGTATTTGAGTTCTGATTGGATCACGAAATGTTCTATACGTAGATTATGCAGTTTTTGACGCTCTTTCACCTCCCGCTCTCCGATTTGCGATACAATTAGTATTCGTTGAGTCGCTGTGAAAAACAGTTGATTTTGGCCGCATTTTCGGCTTTATTTTATAGCGACTCAACAAATATTCATCGTATCGCAAATCGGAGAGCGGGAGGTTGAAGAGCGTCAAAAACTGCATAATCTACGTATAGAATATGTCACGATCCAATCAGAACTCAAATACTTAATTCGAGTAGAAAATATGGCATTATTGGGGCCGATGAAAAATGAGGCTCTGCTGCAGGTGAAACCCGCCAAAACCCGGCGGGTTTCGGTTCGGTTCTGAGTTGGAACCACTTGTGATTGGGCGGTTCGGTTTCTTGGCGGTTTCAGAAGCGGACAGGGGTCCTCGGTTCGGGTTCAAACCTGGACCGCGGCCGGGTAACCCGGAACCGTTGCTAACACTAGTCATTCGTATGGTCTCTGAAGATTCCGCCGAGAGGCACAGCAAAGTGATGAACAATTTCAAGAATTCTCCCTGGCGCTCCATCTTCATTACCACCACCAAGATTGGGGGTACTGGGCTCAACCTCATGGCTGCCAATAATGCGGTGATTCTTCGGAAGCCGTGGGTTCTCAACGGGCAGCGGCAATCTTTTCGACGGATTGTGCGACTGGGTCAGATGTGTAAGTTTCACACCTGGCTTGTCATCACTGGTCCAAATGGCTTCGATAATAGAGTGACTGCGCTCCATATGGTCAATGGTACTACTCAGCTATGTGTTTTGCATGGACTGATAAATCGTCCGATGATAAGCAAGGAGGATATCTACAATGTTCTCCAAACATGCATTGAAGAAATTGCCATTCAGGCCGGGATTTTGTTGCAATCGGAATCACTGCTCGGGTGTTTCTAGGTGCGCTTGAGTTTGGAATTTCATTGATGGGTCGTTTAGTTTTTTTTTTGATTTGCTGGGGTGCATCTGGGAGTATTGTTTGTGGTTGTACATAGTTTGGATGGAGGTATCTACTGGGTTTCTTCTTCAAAATGGGCTAGATTTTCTGTATCTCTATTATCTCCCATGTGTCACTAGGTCTAGATGTCAGAGAATCGATGGCTTCAGGTTACAGTATATCCACTTGATATCATGTGAGAAACAGAATGCAGTGGTGAAGAATTACTTATGGTGGTGGTCGAGGGAGTGGTCGAGCTGTCAGGTGAAACTTGCTTGCCCAAAATCAGAAATAGAAAGCGAAGGCAGTTCGGATCGTACTCGAAATAACAATATATTGGATCATAATTTCCCACACTATCCCCGGTGCATCTACCACACACCAAAACTCAGCTCTGCCAACGTTTTCATCTTCCAAAGCGGTACTAGCAATGATTCATATGTGCGCTCGGCCCGCCCAAGCATTCACGACAGACCGAGCTGTAGCTCAAAGCTTCCAGAGTATGCAATAATCGAGTGTGAATAGATGCTTAAGTTCAACATCATACCAGCAGATAGTCACTCAATTTTTCCAAATGGGAGTTAGGTGCACCCTGGAGCATCCCCCTGGCAACCACCCACATAACATGATGTTTTGGTCCCTTCTGCTCCATTCCATCTCGCCCCTTGTTATCATCTCTGCACACTTACAGCTTAACCCGCCTGCCTGCCATTCGAATAATCACAGCTCCACGTGGACCAAAAGCCCCTATTTTATCTTCCATTAGGTGAACGTGTTCCCCCACCGGATCTTGTCTGCAGGTGAACTGACTGTATTTGGATAGAAACAATGCACACTACTGAAGATACAATGTGCATTCAACTTGAGATTGCATATAGCTGTGGCACAGTACTGCATAAGTTCGATCACTGTGAGTTCCCGATTGTGAGCAATGGAAACTGCTCAAGGGGTGCATCTCTGATTCCGATGCTGTCCCATAACACAGAATTCGACATTGCCCAGCATGATCCCGACGGCAGCAGGATCCTGAAGCAGCACGGCCTGCAGATTGATAGGGAGGACTATCGACCGCTAACTAAAATGATTCATTCCGGCTCGCCTATTGGAGCTCTGGTTGGTCAAACCGAGCCTGCCAACTTTGTGCAGATTGTGCTCGAACATGTCAAGCTACTGAGCACGGCACTACAAAACCCAGTGCTTATCATGCAACGAAAGCGAAAACAAAAGCGTCAATCGTTCGAGTGCAGCTTCTCTTATGGCAGAGTATTAGACACATTCGAGGACCATTGAAGGCAGAGATTTCCTGGGGCAATGTTCAAGCCAAAATGGAATGCGAAGCACTGGTATCCGAATGGTAGGAGCTCCAGAAGCTCTTGCGTATCCAGACCGATCCGCGTGGTTGGTCGGCTGTGATATCAGGTGACATAGCAGATATCTGCACCTCAGGCACTCCTAAAAACTCTGATGAAGAGCCTGGGCTTGCATCTAGCTCAACCACATCTGAGTCTGAATCTTGCCACCTCACAATGGTATGTACTCCTGAAGCCCGAATACCCATTGGCCTGACTAACAGATCCCTGAACTCAGTGTACGGATCAGCAGCTCAGGTGCTCCTCAACTTCAGTCAGAATGAACTGGTTGTCCATTCGATGCGAACCACTGTGTCACTTTCAGTTTCCTATAAGAAAAAAAAGGTTCTCCAGGTGCACGTGAGCGTTATTCGGACCTTTTCTTCTCAAATCACATTTGGATAGATTCTAATCACCTATGGCCTGGCAACATTCTAACTTTACCGTTTCTCAAGAGCGAGATTTTGAGCGCTCAGCATGGATGGCCAGTCCGAAAGGTTCTCTACGCGTTCCCAGACATGTAAGGACAGATGAATCCCTGATTTGTATCAAGCTGACCTTCAGGGCCACCGGAATGAACTGGATAATGTCGAAGAAGACGATGACCAACACCGAGAGCATGACCACTCTCCCACCACCAGTTCGGACTATGATGATGACGAGCTACTGTCAACTCATGAACGGAATAGACGCAGTAGCAATTCAGGCTCAAAACACCCGAAAAGGGCTGGCTCAGATACCGTCCAGGCTACTGACGGACTCCAAAGAAAGAAATCCAAATCAAATCTCAGGAGCACCAATGGAGACCATTCTTGGTTGTCGACGCGCTCACAATCACCTCAAGGCACTCCGCCACGATCTCCTAGCCAAGATAGGACAATACTCATTCAAGTGAACCATGCCAGATGGCGGCCTGTAAGGAGTCGGGATTCCTCAGCTGCCCCTCCACCTATTGAAGGTACGTCGGGGACGAAGAGCAACAAGGATTGCAAGGTGCCACTCCATAACAAAGCCGCTTTCGATTCAGCAAAGGACTTCTTGAAATCTGTTCTGGATAGAGAAAACCCCTGGCCGGCCTCTCAAGAGGACGAACTGGACATTTGTGATAAGGCATTGGATGAAGCCCTTGATACCATCACCGTCCAACAGAGCGCTGTTGGCGCACTCAACGGCATGCAACACGTGTGGGAGCGCCCCGGTGGACCCAGTGAGCACATCGATGCCCTGACATGTGGAATTGTGAGTTCCTGAAGTATTCTCCGGGTTTCAAAGTTTGATAACACTAATGATTAATGCAATACAGTTGCGGGGGAAAATCAGTGGTATGCCGGGTCAACTAGTCACTATAGTGAGGCTTATGGTGACCTCACTGTACTCGTCAAAGATATAAGACAAGCTTCGATGTCTACAGCAGGTTGCTGCTTTGCTGAATGGAGACTCTTGGAATGGAAAATGGGAAGATCTTCCGAATGGTACGATGGAAGTTCGGTGGTGTGTGAGAAGCGAGCCTGACACGCTGATCTTTGCTCACTTCCTTGCTTCCAACACCTACCTTGGCAGACAAGAGCATTGCAACAAATTTTGGGACAAGCGAGTGACTCTCCAATTGATTTGCTTGCCTGCAACCGCATTCCAGTGCGCCTTAAGGGATTACGGGAAAAGAACGAAGAGCGAACCCTTTCTGGACTTCCACAGGGTGATATTCAGCAGTCAGTGTACCCCCTCGATCCTATAATTAACAGCGACTAACATTTGATATAGCCTTGTATGAGAGATACCAGAGACACTGGAATTCCATTGGTTCTGGTCACCAGGTGGCCATCATTGAGCATATGGGAAGCTATATGAACGCAAGAATTGCAAGCTCTGCCGAGCACTTGACCTGTTATGTATCACCAGATGCAGCAGGGGACGAACCGGAGGACCTGGTAGCTGGGTTCAAGTGAGAGTCTGTTTCTCGGGGGTTGTGTTTCTTGGGGTTGTGTTTCTCGAGGGTTGTGTTTCTCGGGGGTTGTGTTTCTCGGGGGTTGTGTTTCTCTGGGGTTGTGTTTCTCAAGAGTTGTGTTTCTCGGGGGTTGTGTTTCCCAGGGGTTGTGTTTCTTTTGTCAAGGTCGTGTCGGGGTGCTGCTGGAGCGCAGCGTGGATAAATGTTGTTTTAGTTGATAGCGGCAGGTTGCAGTAGATGAATGCCAAACATGTATGCGATGCTACAGGCGCATCTGAAAATGGGTAACACACCATGATGCCATCTGGAAATGAAGAGATTGATCCAGGTGATCCTGAGTGATTTTGAAATATACTGGAGCTCCACAGAAAGCTCAGAAGTGGCCACAGATAACTTTGCTGCACTTCGGGAATCTCCGGGAGCAGCCTTGGAAGTAGTTACCGAGTACACTATTTCGATACAGGAATCTCCCAGAGAACCCTTGGAGGCATCAGAAGTGGCTACGGAGTACACTTTTGGGATACAGGAATTTCCCGGAGCAGCTCCAAGGCATCCGAGAGAACAAGGGAGTGTGCTGAGAATGTATTCGCCGGTCCCAGATGACTCACGCAGGGCCTGCAGAGTCCGTCATTCAAAATCAACCTCCGAATCCTCTGGAGGATCCCTTGGCTTCCGGAAGCGGACGATTGACTTTGCTGATGCAGTACAAATCATCTATTCTTCTTGGAAGTTGTGATCTTTCCGGATGTAGCACAAGGCTATAGATGTTAATCATGAAAATGATGGTTTCTTCACTGCCCAGTACAAGGATGCATTCATAAAATGTTTAGAGCACGAATACTGTATCAAAAACCAATATAAGATCGTCAGAAAACCTCAAACAGTACCAAATCATAACTTATTCACTTCCATAGCAGTGTCAGAGCCAGGTCCATCGAATTATGATCCATCTGATTTACCCAGTGATGATGAGTGTTCTATACCTGCAAATACTGTGGAATGTACTCCTGGGCACAGCACATTCATTGATGGCCACTACACTCTATTTGCATTCACCACCCGAGATACCTAAAAATTGGGGACAAATTAATTCCAATCTTAATGATTACCATTCCGACCACACTGAAATTAGCAGGGCTTTCTGGATACCCGATGTAACAGACTGGTGGTGACAGAAAGAAAAGATGAACACAAAGAATACCGATCTAGCCAATATAGCACAGAATATCTTTTCAATCATGCCAAATGGTGTTGGAGTGGAAGCCAACTTTTCACTTGGCCAAGATGTTATATGGTGGAGGCAGTCAAAAACTATGGATGCAACACTTCAAGAAAAGTAGTTGTTTGGCAGTTGGCAAGAAGTAATCTTGGTCTTCTGGCTGGTGATACATCACAAATGAATTCATCGATATCTGATAACTATTTTCAAATCAAGAATGACACTGAGAAAAGAAGGCTGCATCAGATGGCCAAGGTTCATGACTGTTTAGAGATGTGGCAGGGCAGTGCAAACCTACACGCAACTCAGAAGGCATCACGCACCCACACTAAGCAAATCAATGCCATGGGTTACATTTCAGACACTGAAGCGACAGCTAAAGCATCATGGTCAGCCTTTAAACATGATGGTATTGCAGCTTTCAAAATGACTGAAAAATCTCGACTTCCACTGTCCTTATCACAGATCGACCTTCCTGGTAGCAAAACCAAAGTTCTCAACATCCAGCGAATATGTAGCATTGACCACCATCATCGCCAAAGTGATGATGATAGTTCTTCTCAAACGAATTCTGATTCTTATGATTGGCTCCATTGGAATGGTGACTTGAAGGATACAAATAATGATGGAAATGATGGGGAGGCTTATGATGAGGATGATATGGATTAATGCAATAACACTGATGTCATTGATGAGGCAGAACAGCCATATGTACATGCTGCCCCTAATATTGCAGGCTTCATTGGGCCAGTCCGAAAGTATAATCCCACAGCAACTCTGATCATTATGAACCCCATGCCTGTCAACACACAGCGAAAACACAATGTAAAAGGCAATAAGTGACGGTAGAATGGTGATTATTATTTTATATTTCTTTTGGTTTTCTGTTTTTTGTAATGGGGCATAGGTATCTTGTATTTTGTAATTTTCCTAGTCACTATTGAAAAATGTTTTATATTTCATACATATATAATGAAAAGGCTGTTAAAACAATGAATCAGGGAAACGCAAATGCTGGGCCCATTGCGATATTATTTAGGCTTTTTTGAAGTGAATTTTACAGGTAGGATTAGAGTAGATATGAATAAAATGTGCGAAAGGTAGGCAATAATAAAATACTAGAACTTATTCATACTGAAATATTTGTGGTGATTGATACATACCAGAATATATTGGAATTCACTACAGCTCAATTTTAAACATAATTTTTGCCCTCTTTCTTCTTGTTACAAAGTTATACTTCCAGGTTATAATACATATTTCATAAATTGTAGTTAGAATATTGAATTTGAATGAAGCGAGTGTAATAATGAATAAAATTGTAAATATGAATCGCTTATTCAATTCAATTGAGAATATCAAAAGTCACATGTGCAATAGTTTGAACCTGCATTTGAACCGGTCAAACAACCCATGAATTTGGGCGGATCAAATATATGGAGTCCACCCTGTCCGTTCGTTCTTATTCAGTTCCACTGAAAACCTGAACTGTTGATTTGGGAACAGGTCAGTTCCAATACGAACCAAACCAAGAGGCTCCGGCTCGCAACCGTTGCTAACACTTCTTTCCAACAACATTGCAGAGAAAACAATTTCAGCAAGTGCATCTGATATAGAGGTTATGAACATGATTCGGGCACTGATTGAATTTTCTTCAATAGCCAGCCAGCGAATACACTCGGCCATTTTGTTGAAATACCTCGACGAAGCTCTCGAAACCTTTCACAAGTCCAAACAAAACTTTACTCCTCAATATGCTACTGAGGCTCGGACGTGGCATTTAGAAAGCAGCATTCAAGCGCAGGCTGCAACATTTACAGAGGTGGCGCTGGAGAAGATACGGAGAGAGCTTCATAAGAAGATTGATGGTATCACAACTGGGCAGCGGAGAACTATTGAGGTGCACCTGAATGATGTGCAGCTGCATGCCACTACCTGGAATGCAAAGGAGCAGACCACAACAATGGTACAACTCGAAGCAGAGCTCTACAAAGCATCCACTGACCAGCTCACCCGGTTTGGCCAGTTGTTTAAGGAAGCTCAGGACCACCAGGAACTCAAGCTGCATCCCGAAGCTGGCCATGGACTGACAAACAAGTTTGCTTGAAAATTTGGAGGAGAATGTCACCCCAACATAACTGCCGTGTTCGGTGCATCGAAGGTCACTGTTGCTGCAAAGTGGCAGTTTGTGTGGCCCCTGTTGGAAGCTGAGTAAGCAGCAACACATTGGTCAGAGGAGTGCCAACAAGAGGTTGCCCAGTGTCTGGAGATAGAGGTTTACCAGGCAAGCCAGGCAGCTCAAGCTGCTTTTCATCACACCATGATGGAGAAGCACTTGAAGTATGATCAGCAATGGGACTCAACAAATGGTCCAAATTGACAGAAGCAGCTAACGCTGCGATTCTATTACTGTGGAAAACCATAAATGCACCTCCTCTTTCATTACCATGAGTTCACCACCAGGATCGGTGCTTCTGATATGTTTTCAACTGGGATCTCAGAGCTCTTGCACATTTCAAATGTCATGTAAGCGAACCGTGCCAGCACTGGGCTCAACTTGATGCTACAGCATCTTCAGCACAATGATCGCTACACAGCAATTA
This sequence comes from Trichophaea hybrida, assembly GCA_015178995.1. Lineage (NCBI taxonomy): Eukaryota > Fungi > Ascomycota > Pezizomycetes > Pezizales > Pyronemataceae > Trichophaea > Trichophaea hybrida. The sequence continues at coordinate 50,617 of WHVE01000715.1, read as the reverse complement.
ACTATATGGAACAAACTGTTTGGTGGCGTGCTTTGTATAAATGGTATGTCGAGAAGAGTGCAGTAGTTCTTAACATGATAAGGGGTCAAGAAAAACGGCAAATAACCAGGTGCGCCCGGCAGAAATAGATTGTTGCAGGCAAATCTGAACCTTTGATTCGACCCATTTCACAGCCTCTGTTGCAGTTGAAACTTTCAACTATTTGTGCACGTTCATGGTCTTTCAAACAGATATCACTAGGGGAAGCAGCTGCAATCTTCAACATTCTGACATTGCCATCACTTGTCAGGCAGCATGTGCATGAGACCTGGGGCTGTGATGCGGTCAGAAGAATCTGTGGCTACAAAATTGAGTTCAAGGAAGACGAAACTATACAACCTCACAATCAGGTCGTTATCCACACACCGGAATTCTATAACCCGCAGCGGATGCACCTGATTCTGCTCAACTGCAGCGTGAAGGGTACACCAGATGGTATGATACACAGGTGGCTACTGCAGGTAATATGGGTGCGTGTGGACAAAAATACGAATAATGGACTCCACGGGCACCGCCCCATATTTCCTATTCTCTACTTCACCTTTTCACCACTGACCAGAACCTTGCTGGAAAATGGGATCATTGCGAGGACTGGCAGCCAGCTGTATCAACAGTATCATTATTTTCTTTCATGCCTTGAAGCCTGGATTGATACACCATCACCACTGGAGCTGGCCACCATTGCCTGTGCAAATTTTGAGCATCGTTTAGGGCACCCTCAAGAAGTGGCTGGGTTCATCACAGTGGTAAAGGAATCAACACCACATGTTATTGCCGTTGAGAAAATGGAAGGGCCATGCCACTTCGTTCCCAAGATCCGGGCAGCGACATTGAACAGTTAGCTAGGGAATATAATTAATGATGTGGATTTTGATATGTACCACGATGTATATTAAAACAAAACACCTATGGATGAAAGGTTTGAAGCCACCTCTGCCATTCATGCAAACAAATGAGAGGAGTTTCATGCAGGGGTGCCCTTGAAATCTCGATGGTGTATATAGACAATATATTGGTGTAATGAGATCTAGAGATATGTATTTATTCAAATCTCTCGTGACGATGGTTGATGTAGTAGCGATGAATTGACCGCATGATCTATGAATGGAGTCACATATGATGCCAATTGGCACTAAAGGCTGTGGAGTATCAGGGAGGCACGTGGAGCCGATTATGCAAAGGAGCAAGTTTGTAGACCTCACAGGAAGTGGTAAGAATGCTATGTGATGCTCCTGTACGATTGTGTGAAGTTCACAAGTGCACCAGGAGCTGCCTGAAACACTTCGGAGTATAGTCAAATGATACGGGAGGGTTTTTGAGCCGCCTGAGCCCCAAGGAGGATTGCCGAAGGTGGATTCCAGATGAGGGAGATCATCACTTATTCCTGATGTACTGAACAAAATGAACTATATATTCAAGCATCAGTATCTAGGGGAAGCTCTCAAGCTTCTGGGTTAATTTTCAGTGTTCCAGTGAATGACAGATAGAGTTCCTGGTCATTCATATACCATTCCCACCCTGCCAGTAAAATTTCTGGCACATCAAATAAGGGCCATCTGGTTCATTGTCAGAAAATAAGTCTGGGATGCTGACCTGCCCAGCATGCTCCTTGCCAATGAGATGGGCCTTGGAAAGATTCATACATCTCATGCTGCAGCCATGTTTTACAAATTGCAATCAGGGAGAGCGGTTTTTTGGTCAGCCTTGGTCAATTCTTCATGGTCAAACTTGGAATGAATAGATTAATCCAGCTGAGATTGATTATCTAGCAGTTCCACTAGAGATACAGAGTTGGTACCATTAACAAAGAAGAATCCGGTACCATACCAGCTGCTGGAGATCATGACGACACTGCCCTATAGCCATCCATGGCTGGTGTCAACCTATAAACCAATCTTAATAGTCACTGTTCCTGGAATGTGCGAGACATTTCAAAGTGTCATAAAAGTCATCCCCGACAATACAGATTTAACTATAATTGATCTCTTGGATCCAAACCATTATAATCTTTCACATAAAGATCTGAATACCTCTACTGACAAGCTTGAACAAAGGTGAAACATCTATCTGATATCATACAATACCTTAATGGAACAAGTCAAACTGAATGGTCAAAGGAAACTCTCCAAGTGTACTTGAAGCATTTTGTAACATCACACCAGTGCAAAGCATATGATTCTCAGCGATAGAGTGATGCTGTAGAGGCCAAGATGAGATTTAAACTTCAGGTTACAGTGATACCAGCATACCACACACTCGATGACTCGGTCAATCTTGATGATATAGCTCATCTCTGGTGTGCCAATTTGACCGGGAGGGAAAACAATAATTGAGCTGCATACTGTAGAAGCACTCCATATTGCCAATAAGAATTTTACACCAGGTATTGGGTCTGATGACCATAAGTCTCCAATGGCTATATCTAGCAGATTATAGGGATAGCCAAACAATGCACTATCCAAAGGTGGACAGAGTATAATTTGTTGATGAAGAACTATTGGTAGAGATGCCAAAGGTGAAAGAACCTATTTTCAACCTGACATGGACCATGGCAGAACAACTAATTCCACAACAACTTGCAAACCGATATAAGTCATATGGCAAGGGTGATACCTGCCAGATGCACCAGTAGAGATTGGTCTGTTTCTCTTGTGTCTTGGGGAATATAGAGAACAAGAATGTTAGTGGCAAGTGGATTGAGAGTTGGTCGGAAATTGATGACTTGAGCAAACTACCATCATTCTGGTCACTATGGGAGAACTTCATTCAATACTTGAATGTGATTTGGCAAAATATCTACCTGCAGAGATAGAAAAGAATCTCCCAGAAGCCAAGGATATTGTGTTATCTGACCCTTCTCCTCAAATAGTGGCCCTATTGTGTTATCTCTCTGGCCAAGTCTGATATCTTGAATGGTGGATCCAGCAGTATATTGGCAATTAGGTCAATAACTTCCAAATGTATGCTGAAATAGACTCACATGAGTGGACTGACATACAACTGCAATTCCAAAAGTTTTGCAACCCCTCAGTATTCATTACAATCGCAAAGGTCGGAGGCACTGGTCTCAATTCAACCGCAGAAAATCATGCAGTTATCACACAAAAGTTTTTGTTGTTGAATAAATACCATCATGTATTGGCTAGAGTGATTCAATTTGGGCAAAACTGTATACCGCATACATGGCAACTGAAAACTTCATGAGATGGTTATAATGATCGGGTCAGTGAGCTTTACCAGAGATCTGAAGTTGTAGAAATAACAGTGTTGTGTGGGTTGATGAATTGACCTGATAAAACCATCGATATAATATACAAGATAGCCAATAAACGGGATAGGCATATGGAATGGCTTACGCAGGAACAATGCGATGGTGATAATATATATGTTAGGAAATACTTTGGAATTTTCATATAGGTATATCCCATTTTCATTTGTTATAGTTTCACTAACTTATTCATTTAGAAATGAATGGCCTATTTTTTTCCAGTTGCAATGATTGTCATTTTTGTAGAGGCACTAGTAGTTGAAGTTTATGGAGTTCATAGTTGTATTATAGATGTACTTGGGGCAGAAGGGACGGCAGTTTTTGGAGTTCAGGGTTGATTTATAGATGTACTTGAAGCAGAAGTTTCTGGAATTCACAGTTGTTTTATTTTCAGATATTATTGTTAGTAACAATGATTAGTGTTCACGAAATATTTGTAATACTCTACTTGAGACACAATTCAATGGTGAATGGTTTGGACTTCAAGATTGTTTACTGTCAGAAGATTCAATCTTGATTCTAAATATTCAACTCTAAATTGTATTAGACAATTCAACCTTGAATCTGAAAATTCGACTCTATATTGTCAATTGAATTGGAAGATTCAATATGGATCCTAAATATTTGACTGTACATTGTCAATTGTATTGGGGAATTCAACCTTGAACCTGAATAATTGACTCTACATTGTTACTAGTATCAGAAGATTCAACCTTACCAATTAAAGAGTCTTGATAAAAATTGGCCTACAAGCTCAGACTGAAAGCGTGTTGCATATACCAGAACTAATGAGAAATGTACAGTGCACCTAACCATAGGTTGACCAGTGTAATACGAAAGTTACCATCACTTTGCTGATCTGAGAATCCACAGACCATTTGCCCTCCAACACATGAATCTCTCTCAACAATCTCTCACACAGTTCGTGCATATCCCACTGGAGTTCTTCTCTGGATCAGTGTTATATTTTGGGATATAGATTACAGCAGGCTGAACATAGAGTGAGTATATTCTACATTTAGCTCTAGCATTTTAAACTGTGTTCTTACATGCGTAATCAATTTTTGACAGTCATATGTTGTGTGCTGCAAGCATTGATTGCTTCAAGGTATCCATTTACCCAACCATATGTTGTGTGTGATCAGGGCACTGGCAAATCCACACCACTCACTAATATTCATGAGCATCTGGATAAAGTATTTGATGACCTCGGTGCGCCTGAACATGAATGATCATGAGCCAATAAATTGCATTCCCCAATAAGGAAATGGTTCTGTCATAACTTTGTTACTCGGTTCAATTCTTAATTGAATTTATAATTTTTTAACGAAAATTTAAGACATATTCTGAATTTAGAGTCAACTGTGTATATTTGAATGGCGAAAAGATTCGTATGGTACTCTAGCACGGAATACATTAGCTGAGTATGAAGTAATGGGATGAAAATCATGCATCAGTTGTATGGGGGGGAAAGAGTCTGAGGATCTCCCAGTGTACCAGTCATCAATTGATGGCATTACCTGTCTCTTTTCAACTATTATGATTAAGTTTTGCTCAATTGCTAATTTCGTATACTTTCCCATCTTAATTAAATTTATGAACGATATCATAAACCAAAATTTTCAATCATAGACTTATCCACTTCCACAAAATGCATTATATAAACCAGACAATTGACATATCAGATGCTCCATAATGTATTCAGAAAGAGTCAACTGTTGATCTGAATGTATATCATGCGGAATAATAGTTTTAGTGATTGCAGTGAGCAAACATGACCTGACTTATCATCGCCATCTTGTCATTGCAGTGTCAAACACCTTTGTTTCCTCCCCTATGGATTGTTTTATAGGTCAGCAACACTCTTTTGTCCTATCTGAAATATTGTCAACTACTTTATATATGCTCTCTTATCATTTCATATCCTGAGTGCAATACTATATACCCAACAATTGCCACAGCTAAATGGGTTTTGTGGCAGGAGTGTTTGAACTTGAAGTCATCTCCATGAGATTGTATTTGCCCCTTACTGACTATTATCACCAACCACACATTCAGCAACTACATACTAAATTGTAGAAAACTGCAAGTCCTGCCAAAGAATCTCTCTATTCTGTATAGAACTACATATAGCATGATATTCACACAATAATAGCTGTTACTTTGGGATATTTTAACATCAGATCCTGAAACTTATCCACTATGACTTGCAATGGTGCTTCAACTCACTCTACTGGTAAACTGCCCCAGACATCACCAACAATATTCCTGGCACATTCTCTGACGCATGATCATTACACACAACACATCACACGTATCGCCAGTTTCACGGCTGATGTACTTATGGCAGGTGTTAAGTCTATACAGCTGTGGAAGTTGTAATATAAGGTCTTGTCTTGAACTGCATTTCAAAATAGAGTAGTGTGCATACTTCAATGGTCTGTTGATGGTATCTGAAAACTTGAATATGTCCAGCAATGGGGCATTTGGATATACTAATAGTTTGTGTTGTTGGCTTGCAAACCGCTCTCCTGCTGGCATTGCTGGAAGTTGGTATACAGTTATAAGTTATGCTTCACCCTAGCCATGTCAAAATGCTGTCAGGTACAGGGCTTTCATATGTACTTATGGTCTGTGCAGATTGCTTGCACACCACTCTCCTGCTGGCACCCATGGAAGTTGGTATACAATTGTAAGCGATACTTCACCATACTCTCCACAACAGTCTGTCTGGTATAAGTGGGCATTCATTTGAACGCCTGGTATATCCTGGCTGCTTGTACACAGGTCTCCTGCCAGAGTGCCTGGAAGTTGGTACTGGCCATAAGTTCTGCTTCACCCTAGCCTCCTTCACAGTCTGCAATAAACTCATTTTATCTATTAGAGTGTCCAACAGTCAGTTCAAGTAATCCACTAATTTCTTCTGTCCGGTGTCCATCAGAGCAGCTACTGTTGTATACATATCCACAAGTTCAAACCTTGCCCAATCATCAATCAAGTTTCAAGTTCACCACAAGTTGATCTATACTATCCAGCTTTTCATTGTTTTTCCCAATTTCCACTTCCCACTTTCTATATCAGTTCCTATTATATGGCAGTGAAATGGAACATTTTACACAAAAGTCCAAGCCATATTTCACAAAAGAATCAGGAGGCGTATCTTGAACAGGCAGCAGCCAGGGCAAAGCCGATGTAGGAGTACTTGGAACAGTTTGAAGAAGTTTGTCCTTTTTTCACTTACTTTTATCAAAATATTCATTAAGAGGATATATATAGATATCGTTTCTTGATTGTATGCAGGAAGATTATTCCGAAAATGATGAGCATGACAACAAATATCTCGATCCCAATATTACATACTGAGATCATTCTTCTGCCAGTGAAGATGATAATCTTGGTAAACTTGAGCCTCTGGTCTGCCAGAGCAAAGGTGTACCACATAAAACCATTGATTCAGCACAGAATACAAGGAGCCAAGCCGATACTACAGTTTTACCGTAACTAGAACTCTGCTCATTATTTGCTGTACTGAAACCACTGATAAAGCATACCAAGTCCAATACCAATCTGCAGGTATTTCTACAGCCTGGTACTACAAGTGAATCAGTGCCAGTTGATACCACCACCACCAGAACAAAAGAGCAAAGCATTCCAGAAAACAATATGAAAACGTTCAAGCTGGTGAAAGACTTCCTTCCAACTCTGCCCTTTACCAAACCCATGGCTGTTAATGAAGAAAGAAAAATTTGAACTTATCACACAAAGTTGGAAACTATCGATTGAGGCTCAGAATTGTCTGATGCTGGTTGCCAGTGCACTGGATAACTGTCCATCAGTAGATCCGCAGACTGGTGGCCCCGTACATGATATAAATTATCTGACTTGAGAGGCTGTCAGTTTCGCCTACTTCAACAGGAATGGTGATTTGTATCAACAACATATATTGCTGTATAGCAAAATCAGTAGCTTGGGTGGGCAACTGGCTGACACCCCTTGGTGCACTGATGTGGGAAGCTACAACCTGGATATTTGCTCGAAAGGAGACCTAAAATTCCAAATCATGCATTCGCAAGCTGAAGCCTCATATATAATCAAAATCGTTGCTGAAAAGAATGCTTGGTTTACAAGATTTGAAATCTTGAATCTCATATACGATATCTTGTTCTGGATGGGGAACAGCCTAGGACTGCTTCCACATATGGCTAAATACTTAGATTCAGAATTTCTAAGGACCTTAGCAATTGCTACTCACTCCATCCAATGCCTGCTATCAGACTATGAACAGGGCACAAAAGTCACCACAAACTTTTTCCACAATAATTATCAAGATAATTGTTATCCGTTTCATATTCATTGCATCTACACTGATCTCATTTTGGTGTGTCTGGTTTGCCATTTTGAGCTTCTCCCTATTGGATTTGACCCTGCTTCCATTTATTTATATACCTGGGTACTGAAATAACTAACAATATTTGGATTGGGGACATTATTCTGAGAGCCTATAATCATTTGTATTACATCTACCTGACCAGGCAAAATGAATTCTTCAATAGGTGCAGAGAATACATTATTCATCTATGTAAATAGAGTACTATTGAGATGGCAGGTTTCCTTGCTCTAAACGAGATGGGAGATGGCATTGGTAATTTTGATAATATGTTTGATTGATCAAGTTGAACAGGTGTTAGTTGATGTACTTTATATTCCTCACACTTTTATTTGCTTCAATCATCATGTTCTTTTCTTTGCTGTGCTTTATAAGTTGCTCTCTATATTCCTGCCTATTTCCATATAATTATTTCAAACTGTTTCTTTTCGAATATGATTAGATATACAATTCACAGTCATTCTGACATAAAGAAATCAAAGAAATTAATCACCCAAGAATTGGGAAAATATACAGAATATCTATCCAAATGATTCCATATCATTCAATCCTCTGGGAGATATCTAGATGTTAATCCAGCCGCTTTTGGACACTCCAGAATGGTACACCTGCACTCCCAGAGGCTCCAGAATTGTTTTCTGGTGATTCTGCAGGCTCCGAAACCTTGCACCAGAACTCCTGGAAGCTTCAGAACCTTATCCCGCACTTCTGGAGTCGCTTGAACCTTATCCTGGCGCTTCTGGCAGCACCAGTGCCTTGTACCAGCCCTCCAAGAGGCTCTCAAACGTTGCGCTGGCGCTCCGGAAGGTGCCACATCCATTTACCAGTGCTTCTGCAGACTCCTGAACCTTGCACCAGCACTCCCAGGGGCTCTAGGGGAGCCCATCGATTCTTCTGCAACCTCCAAAACCATGTACTTAATACGAACTACACTCAACTATTCTGACAACTCCATGAACCTCCAAAAGCCTTCTGGAGCTAGAATTAAATTTTGCTGATGTGGTGTAATATTTTTTGTACCAGTAATTGTTGGATTGAATTTGAAATCATCAGACTTTGGGATTACATCTGGGAAGATTGTTTAGAAGTACCACATTTGATAACAGGACTAGGGTTCCTTGTAAATAATTACCAACATCGGTCACCTTTTGAACATTATAATAATAGAAGGCAGTTCAACAGAAACCAGAGTCAGGTAGAAGTATCTTACAGTAGTAACGCAGAACTTAATGGCCAAACAAGTTTGAGTGGACTTCACCATCCACAATATGCAAAGTACCCTGAATGTAGCAAAAGTAATGAAAGACACAATCAGATATATATTGAAAATATATTTCTTTCCAGTCCAAAATCAAATCGGAAAACAGAATGAACCAGTTGCTTGGGAAGCCACGAGGTTTTTCAAGTTGATAAAGAAAAAAATAGAATTGCAGCTTACAGAGAAAAACATAGTGGCAGAAATAATGTTAACATAGGGAAAAGTTGAATCTTTGGAATCATAAGTTTCAACCTCTACCTATGGGGATTGATATGAATTGATACTAGAACTGCAATATTAATGCACCATCTGAGTCCTTTGAGAGATAAAAGAATTATATCTACAACTGAAGGATATTAGTTTTTGCTGATGTCGGGAATTATCTTCTGATTGTTAACAAATAGAGTATTTCAGATGATTTTTATGTATATTTATAATTAGTAAGGACTGATATTTTGAAGAATTTTGAGATTAAGAAATATCAAAAATATATTTCATTGGAAATAATTTTTAAAAGGTACAAACAAAGTTGTGAAAACTTCCAGAGTGTGCCAGAGGAGAAAGATGATCTTTTCAATATAAAAAACAAGTCTCAAAAATATATATATTGAAAAAGATCAAATACAATAGAATTTAAATTTCCAAGCTATTATTTTTGAGTTGGAGCCTTGCTTCTAATATGCTATTCCTGAAACAAGTTTTGAAATGGAAAACAATGATATTTTATAGTGTTAAATATAAGGTAACAGTTTTGGTATTGGAATAACAAACTTTATTAATTACTTTTTTGGTCCCAAGAATATTCAAATCAATTGAAATATAAATCTGTCCAAAACAATATGATTATTGAAATTTAAAAATTATTTTATATAGTGAAGTCTATTCACTATTAAATATCTTTCCAGAATCCACAGAAATAATATGCAAATTCATTTTCAAATTTTATTCAACTGGATTAATATATTTGTTTTCCACTATATTATGATATATTAAATTAGATTGACCATTTTAAGTCCTGGATCAATGTAAACTATATTCGATTCCAAATATTGAAAATTTACAAAAAATAACTGAACAATGATATTGAAATAAGGTATTTTATTTAATTTTGTTTACAAAAATTTAAAACGAAGTATATAAATTCAATATCTTAAATCTCAGTAATCAATTGTATTGTAATGAAATACAACATGTATGTTCCAAATGGAAGAAATTGAAATATTGAATAGTTACTGATGAAATATCTACTTTCTAGTAAATATTTGAATGTCATTTGGAATACCAAATGGGCAATCTTAAAATTGAATGATTTAATATTTTCAAAAAATAGTGAATAAATCAAATATGTTCACAATAATGAGGAATTTAATTCTTCAAAAATATATATTTTGGATATTAGAATTCACTAGAAATTGTAGTGACACAATTAAAAAATTCCAAAAAACCTATTAGTATTTTATAATGTACTGAAATCATCCAAATACACAAGTAAAAGTATTTTGAAATACTAAAATCATGTTTTAAAATTGAACAGAAATAGTTTGTATAAATCAGTATACAAATTCAATAATGATTACAGTATACATTTATTGTTAGTTATATTGAATTGTATCAAAACATTATGTTAGTAAAATCATATGAATTGTAATAGGTATAATATATAAGGTTTTGAGTATGTTGATTATCTAATAATATAAATTGATATATCCATTATTTTCATAGTAAAATGTTATTTATTGCAACTGCCTTTTTAATATTATATTATGGAATCTTATTCTTTATATATAATTTAGTATAGAGTTTAAGTTTTGTTTATTGGTTTTTTTTTGGAACTATTGTCAATGGTTTTGAAATACTAATATTGAGTTAAATATATTCAGTTAATTGAATAAGTAAACAATATACTTGGAATTATTGCTTCATATATTATATAAAGATTATGTCATTTTTCAATAATTGAAATTATATTGGATATTGTATATGATAGTACAAAATATTCAGTACTAATAATAAAACAAAGTATTTTCAAAATATTATAAATTGATATAGAATTTTGAATAGGAATCTCCCAAAATATTAATATATATAAGAACTTCATTTATTAACTTGTCACAAACTGGTCAATATATTTTGAAAAAAAGATTTATTTGATGACAGTAGTTGGTCATTAGTAATTTCAAAAATATTAAAATTATCATATATATATTGATTAAACATATTTGTTTGAAAAAGAAAATTTGCTTCAACTAATATAAATAGACAAACAAGTTCAAAATATTTGAAGTTTCCTGTTGCAATTTTCTTTCATCATTTTTTTCCTTTCCTATTGTTATTGACTTGATGATAAATAACAAAAAAAAATTGTAAATACTATTCGAAATTTTAATCTGTTGGCACACCCTACGTCCATATAGAATGAATTGAAGTTTTTGATTTCATTTTCTACTTTAAACCTGTAATTCAACTATATATAAATATGTATCACTTAGAATCAAATAATATTCTCATATATTGTATTTTCACAACTATGCAATTGATTTTTAATACTTATATTATACATCATGGTAATCAATTCAGTAATATATATACTATATTGTAATTCAATTATTTTTTTGCAACACAAAATATTGAATGAATAATATATACTTTTTCACTAAATTTTACTTGCTATATTAATTAATATATATATCGACTTATTATTTGAACTTGTTATTAGAAGTCTTATTATTAATTTTATATATATCAATCAATTGAAAATATTCATTTTTATATAGTGCTCCATTCCATATTGTTATATATATGCCCTTCTCAAATTTTATTATGTTTTTGATATAAAACCAATCAATTCAAAAGAATATACTTCCAAATAGCATTTTACTGATTCCATTGATTAATATCTATCATCACTTATTATTGAAGCTCATTATTTAAATCCTTGATATTGATTATATGTATATTATTGAATTAAAAATGTTGACTTTTATAGATTTGATATATTATATAACAAAATATATCAGTTGCTGTAATATTAATTTGATACACAAATTATTTCAATCTTGTATATCATTTACTATATACTTTCATTTGTGAAATTAATCATTTAATTTCAACAAAAATCAATTTATATTTTATTCAAAGTAATAGTATTAAACAAAATTCAAAATAATAAATAGTAATTACAAATAAACATTTTTGGATTTACTATACATTATATGCAATTGCAATTGTAAAAATACCAGATATATTGAATACAAAATACATCCATTTGTAAAACTATCATTTTTTTCAATATCAATTTTTCATATATCCAGATATTATACATTCTAAATTGAAAGAAAAGTAAATATTAGTCTTTATATAATTGTTTTATTAATGATTTACTACTTTCATTTAAACTCAAATAAGCAATTGAAGATATCAAAGATTCAGGCAATTAGACCTTGAGAGTTCAGGACTTAGGGTTCTAGGGGTTATAAAAACAGAAATCTGTATAGCTTTATGCATTCAGAACAGTCTATAGACAAAGAACAAAGACTGTATACAAAAGAATTCATCCAGAATCACCAAATATAAAAGAGGAAGACACCAAAGCTATGTAATTATTTTGCAGACTAGGAATCAAGTGAAGAAAGAAATTTATTCTCTGACAAATACCTGGATTGAATATAGTAAATTTATCTACAATCTACTTATTGTATAACATATGTGAGCTCCTGTTTTTTTTGTATATTAGTTTTTATTTAATTCCTACTTTCCCCACAAAACCTGATTCTCTCCATTTGAAATCTAATGTCATTGTGGTTGTATTTAATTTCCATCCATTACCTGATTTTATTCTCATTTTAGATAATTTTTCATCCCACTCACCAATCATCACTCCACCATGGATTATCACTCAGCACAACTGTAACAGTAGATCCCCCTCAACAATGCCAAATACCTATAAGATTTGGAACCCAGGCTTGCCAGTTGTTCAGTATAATACTAATCAATAGCTTTAATTCCATTGATGTTGATTCTAGGTTTCCAACTGTATTTCATATAGTATGTTATACCTAATATATTTGAAGCAGAGTCATATATGATTAGTCACAATTACTTGATCAGAATATCATCAGCTATCACTTGTCTCAGATACCTGAGCCAATATTTCTGCGTGCCTGGTAAACACACACACTTACTTCTGATGAGCAACAAAGATTAGTTCATAGTCACAGTCATTTCTGCTCCAAATCACAAGTCACAAATGGACAGCCAACATATGAATAAATGGTATTGATCAGGAAGCTGACAACTTGCAGATAATCAATAGACAGCTGGCAACCAGCTGAATGGCTTCAGCCAAGAAGCCAACAATCAATAAATTTGGGCTGAATATCAACTGCAAGGCTGCTTTCTATCAAAACATATTGATTCATCTGGAGGTCATCAAATCCACAGGATACTACAGGTCCAGAGCCTGAAGCTTATGAGCTTGATGACATAGTGGATATCAGTGGTCTGATATATTCCAAATGCTGTTAAAGATGATAAAGAATCAAGAGATAGATGTACAGTAGATGCAAAGAAATGTACATTGGTTCAAAGATGGTTATGGTGTTGGAGATCTAGGCAAAAGCCTAGTTGGAAAGATTTGTTAGAAAGCAAAGAAACAGGTATAAAGACCTTTGAGTTTTTGGAGGTAGAAAGGTATCAAACATTTCAGCGAGGAGAAAAAGCCTTAACAATACACATATTGGAAAATGCATATTCTTTTTATTCAATATATTTCAGTGCTTTCCATATTGCAAGTAAACCTCCTAATCTATCTTCAAAGCAGTTCCAAATTAAGTACAGATACTGTTTGACCAGGTAAATCTGCAATAACACTTTTGATGTTATATAGGTCCTCTATTTTACCAAGTACTGTAGCTGCTTCCAGAACAGGTGGAAAACATGTATCTATTCTACTGCATATGTCTTGTCTCGATCAATAAGTGCTGGTGATAGTAGTTCTGGCTTTGGATATGGGATAGGATCTTGAGTGGCTGATTTCAACCAAGATATCAGTGGAATATAGTAGATACATAGCTGATTGGGTAATTTGATTCAATAATAATAGGGTCTGATGACATATATAACTTTGTAGGGTTCTATACATTTCCAATCAAGTTTTCTGCTTGGTCTGGTTGTTGATATATTTTGTACATAAAGTTATACTTTGCTGCAAATTTCCAATTGTGTATTGACCATTTGAGACTTGTGGGTATATTCAAACTGTACAGTCTGGGTTCTTTTCATTTCTGGTCGATGTTTGCCAAAAAGTTGTTTCACTCGTTGGGCCATCGGTTGGGTATTTACTTCACAAATATTATTAAGGTTTTTTCAATAGATGTAGGCCAAAGATCTTTTACCAATGAAAGCAAACATTACCAAAAAGCAGGAAGCAATGTATTGTCTTTGACCTATGATTGTTTGCTGCAAATTCTGCCGATGATTGCCACCAAACACGATTGTTCTGCTGATAATTAACAATCTTTCAGAAATACTGTTTCATTACCATGTTGATTCTTTCAGATTGGCCATCAGTTTCAAGATGAAATACTGTTAACAATGATCATTTGTTGTCCAATTACTCAGACATATTTCCAGAATTCAGATTTGAATTCCAGTCCTTGATTTGATATTATTGTTTTGAATATTCTGTATAATTTTAACACTTCCTTTATGTACATTTTCCCAGCTTTGTTGTCAACTACTTCATCAATACTGGATACCAGGTATTGCATCTTTGTCAGACAATCAACTACTATCTACACTGTATTATATCCTTCACTTTGTAGTAGTCTGACTACAAAGTCCATGTTCAAGTATGTACATGATTTGTCCAGTTATTGTGCTGGTTATAGCAGCCTTTGAACATGTTCGTGGATTGCTTTACTCCTTTAATATGTGTGGCAATAGTGTATATAGTAATTCATATCTTTTTTTATCTGGTTCTAGAAATGGCTTTGGCTTCACAGATTGTTAGTTTTTGCTTGTCCTGGATATCCCACTATCGCAGAATCAGACTATTCTTCAATCTACTTGAGCTTGTTCTCATCTGTTGGCTGGGTTTGTATTCCACCTATTCCCAACAGCTGTTTCATGGGCATATATATTCTTTCACTACTCTCGTGTGGACATTGCTGACACCCCCTTCGTACCCCAGTACATTGTTCTTCAGTGGTGGTTGAATCATTGCCTGGATGGACCGTCCCTGCAAACACCAGTATCAAAGTTTTGTGTAGCTCCTTGTCAAGATCTTCTGTTTTTAACATGATTTGCTGGGACATTTCTGCTCTCTTCTTTGGAGAAATATCTCCTGACATTCTGGTAAGTGTATCAGTCTTCTGTCCATACTTACCATAGATGGTAAACAATTTTCATCTGAAAATGGGAGAGAAATTCAGACCACCTTGTTTTCCTCCATTTCAACAGCTTCGAGGTCAAAGAGCATTCAAGATTCTCGTGATATGTAACAATCAGAATCAGGTGTGCTGGATCTTTACACTTAGGCCTCTATTGTTTCAGACTTTTAACTATGATATCCAATTCTTGATTGTAAATTTGATAATTGTGTTCAGCAGGAAAGTGTTTTTGTAAAGAAGGCCACTGGGTACAATATTTGATGATTATTATACCAAGAAGAGACTCATGCAGATATGTAACTCAAAGTGTTGGTTTCGAGCACTATATAATTTTCATATTGAACATGTACTAGCACTAGTATCATCGTAAAAGTCATCTTGATTTTGGGGAACAGTCTTTTCTGATTGGGTTTCAGGTGAAACAGTACTGACTTTGTTGTAAGTATCATTTGTGGTTGAACCATCCTGCTGTCATACCATATTAACCATTGATAGAAGTTAGCAACATTTATTCAGGATTGGACTCCTTTAAGTTTGACCTGTACTTTCCAGTTTTGAACTGCTTGGACTTTCTCTGGATTCATTCCAATTGAGTTTACTTTGACAATTAAACCTAGATATTTGATTTCTTTTGTTATGAATCTTTGATTTTTCTACCTTCAGGTTGAAACTGGCTTTCTTGAACAATGTTATTGCCCCTCAAACATGCTCTTTATATGTCTTCTGGTTATCACTATAAATAACAATATCATCCAAAAACACCAGTCAAAATATTTTGAAATATGGTTATAGCATATTATAGATAAACTCTTGAAACGATTGTGGTGCATTGGTAAGTCTAAAAGACATAGTTAAGGATTCAAAAATTCCATATTGTCTTCTGCAAACTATTTTGTATTTGTCTTCTTCTACAATTTATATTATGTTATACCTATTGTAGACGTCTAACTTGGTATGGTAACAGGCCATTGACCGACTTAATAGAGATTTTCAAATCAGGGGAAGAGGGTGCCAGTTGTTTGTTGTTCCTTCATTTAACCCCCAATAGTCAATATAGAGTCTCAGACCGCCTCCTGGCTTCTGAGCAAATAGTATTGGAGCTCCACAAGATAATAAGGAAGACCAGAAAAACCCCTTGGATTGGTTCTTGTTTAACTATTGCTTCAGAACTTGTAGTCCTGCTTTTGAAAAGTTGTAAATGGATTGAAATTGCAGTATGAACACTTCTTGTATCTTGAAAATATGATGATAGGGTTTGAACAGTGGCAGCATCACTGCAGTCAGCTTATAGAACAGCAATGGAAATTTATTCTACTCTTTGGGGATAACTTCTTCAACATACTTTTCCTGCTGGCTTTGAACTTTCAATACATTGATAATTATGTACAGTATGACAGTAACTGCTTTCAAAACCAATCCTTTGGCTCTGGAATTGGACCACGATATGATTACTTTGTAACTTTTATAATCCTTACATTATTGGATAATGCCCTAGCTTTGTAAGAAATACTGGTAGCAGTTCCTGATATGATTGTATTCTTAAGATTAATTTGCTGATAGTTACAATTGTTTCTCATTCAATGGGTATTCTATTGATAACCTCTAACTCTCATAATTGTTGTAATTCCTCCTCTTCCAATTCATGATGGCAAACAAAAATTTTATCCACAAATACTACTCATGTGGCTCCGGAGTTAATTACATCATGTATATCGAACAATCTGTCTCCGATTATCGGCCAACATTTTACAATATCATCTGGCTTTCTATAAAAGTTTTCTTAATTTATATACTACTGATTAAAAACTGTAAAATTCCAACACAAGACTCAACAACTGTAAATAAGGGGGATTGGCACCCAGTACAATGGCCATTTTTATTATACTGGTCTAAAATTTCCCCAACTCCACTTTCTTTTCATTTCTTTCTCTTGATTCTGATTTTCCCCAAATGAATCGATTTCCACTGGTCCTGACACTGCTTTCAACTTCCAGTGGCAGCTTGCTGCAAAATTTCTTGAATCTGTACTGTACATACACACGCCTTCATTCTTTCATGTTCATCCAGAATGATGCATTTGTCTTTGAATGTTGAAAGATCCATGGGGGCAGGATAATGGTATCCTGTAACTGTTTCAACTGGGACTGTTTCCGGAGCAAATATGCAATAACTTGGAGTTTCATATTTCATGGTCCTATTGTCCTCCTACCGGACTGTCTTTGAGCTGCGCAGGTATGGATCAGTGAATCATGCTTCAAACAGAGCTTGAGGAATTCTGTGAGATTACATAAAAGTTTACAATTTTTGTAATGAATCAGTTTTTTCCTTGGACAAGTTTTGCCATAGTACTTCCAGCTGCACTGCTTTGTTTCAGTCAATGTCAGGCACCCATCGTTGGAATTCCACATAGTGTTGGAAGGATTTTCTGTCTGTTTGTAAAAGTTCAAGGAGCTGTCTATTAGAGGTGGCCCATATATTGGGATCGGTGCAGGCCAGCTGTAACAGATCCAACAGATTTTCCAGTGATATATGTTTGAGATTTTCAGTTTTTCTGGCAATGTAGCTGGATTTGATTAAGGGCTACACTGTCCAGTTGATTGGCTATATACTCCGTGTTGAATTGGTTATCACTGAATTGGATTGGCTCCACCTCAATATTCATTGCAACTTGTGCTATCCATCTTTGATGCACTCTGCTGTCAGTTTCAGGCAATTGGAGCTTCTCACTGCCTTTTTGTGTGCACCTTGCACTATTGCCAATATTTCCTACTAATACCAGGACACTCTTGACTTGAGAATGATATTGATTTCTTTTTTCCCTATTAATTTCAGCTGCTTCTGTGCAATCTTGAGTTCTTGTTTCAGTCCCTCCATATCTGTTGTTATTACTTGTGCCAGCTATTGTTCTAGGTCCATAAATTTGCCCTATAGATCTCCATGTAGACTGATAGATACTCTGGCTTCCAAGTCATTGAATTTGTGCTCTGTTTGTACTAACGCCTGGTCCATATCTTCCATGTTCACCACCTGGTCCATTCCTTCCTTTGATAATATGGAAATCCTTTGTGTTGAATCTCTGATGGTTGTTGCTGGATTGGAAATTGATTTGTTCAACTGACCAATTGGATTCTGCATCCATATTATACATAGCAAGTTTGCAACAGGGTCATATACGATCACCCACAATTTCCCTGATCATATGACATCGGCTATCACTCTTCTCTGATGCCACAGTCAATGTTTGCAGATGGCTTAAAAATGAACACCCAGACCATCGATAGGCAAAGACGGCTGGTTAATGGTCACAGTTACCAAGTATCAATGATCCAGTCTTCACTGATCATTGGACTAGATACCAAGGCTTGCACTAAAGACTGCAAAGTTGAGGAAGTGTGTTATTTCGAGCACAATTGTAGAGAAATCAACACAACAATCGGAAGTGCAGCAGCAACTCTATCGACAATCCTCACAGCCAGTTACAATTGGAATTGGTGAATGAACTCGGACAAAATACCACCCATATTTCGTTAGCTATTTCCACATTGCTTGTCCTTAAATACATATGCCTCCTACCCAGACTACGAACTATCGGTAAAACTGCAGCAAGAATCCGGAGCTTGATTCCTCTTCTTTCACACCACTCCTATTGAGCAATTCTTCATGCTTCCATAATGTCCGGATCAGACACCAGCATGATGGACACCTACATGGTGATTAAAAGGGACAATGCATTGATTTTATCCAGTAATAAAGATAAGCAGGTAACTGAATACCAGCCCATCACAAGGAAAGATATTCTGGACTGAGTTATTGAGCATTTGGATGGAATTAATAGGGAGCTCAGACGAATAGACACCCATATTCAGAAAGCAAGGGAACAAAATTTCAATATACAGGTGGCCCTCCCAGGATTGGCCAAAGCTTACAAAAGCCACAACATTAGGCAAAACGAGATATACAATGCTGTGCATCTGGGAGTGGAAATGATTGTAAGGGCTCAACTTGAGAAGCATTCCAATATAGCTATCCAATCCCAAGTGTTTGCAGTTAATATCCAAGCAGCCTTTCTTCTGATGAAGGCCCAATCCACTGAAGACTCCAAAAAACAGTGGTCAGCCCTCTGCAAACCAATCCAACATTCGGGAACAGTCTGGGGAACCCTTTCGACTCTGCTCGATAATAGGGAATGAGCCCAAGAATACCTTGCCCTCCAAGTGTATACCCAATTCCAACAGCTGGCAAATATTCAGCTCAAAGCCAAAGCTGACAGCAAACGGATGTCCAGGCTGTATGGCAAGTCACATCAGGAAGCAAAAATGATACAGAAGCAAGCACAGAAAAAGGCAAACACAGAGTTGGAAAGAAAGGTGGCAGAGTGAAAGATGACGAAAGACTTGAAGTGGAAATTCAAAGAATTCACTTGAGCTTGGGAGATGAAGCTCTCAGATGAGAGAACGAAGAGATAACTATACTCACTGGCCTGGTCAGTAATGCCACCAAATGACGGGGATACCAACTCTGTTGCATGGAGATTCCGCCTTCAATATATCGTAAGTAATGGTATTATAGTTGGGGTCAAAGAAGTTGTTACTCCAGAACCAATTGGTAATGGAGACTGCACAGGAGGTGTTGAAGGAGACCCCCCAGGGGACTCCGAGTCTTCTAGCTCCAGCTCAAGAATATCTAGCTCTTCTGATACTTGAGACGATAATCTCCCACCACTTCCACCACCAATAGAATCGGATCATAGTGAATCACCTCAGTCGCCAGCACAAGTATCACCCCACCACCAAAACATCCGAATTCAAGCAAAAAGCAAAAAATTTTACTTCCCTACATGTTTAAGGGAGACCAAATGGACAAGTTTGAGTCTTTCCACCATTGGATTACAAAAGTAGATGGCTATCTCAGATACTTCAATAATGAATATATTGATGACAATGATGAAATCATTTTCGTTGAACTGATTCTTTGAAAGAAAGCTTTGTGCTGTTACAACAACCAAAAAAAACAGTTTAGAAAGCATTCACAGGTTATCAAATGGTCAGTGTTCACCAGTGGTATGGAGGAACGATTCATTCACCTGGAGAATGAAATAGAATACCTCGAAAATTGAATAAATTGCAGTACAAGTGAGACACCCAGGACTACATTATAAAGATGGAAGACTTGAACTACCCTGCCCGCTTATCCGGGATTGCATGGCGGCAGGCTCTACACAGCAGACTCAACAAAGAAGTCAACAATCAAATATCATTTTTGAAGATTATTCCAGACCACAACCCACAATACGAATCACTGCCCAAACAAATCCGCCACATATATGCGAGATGCCAGCTCAAAATGGACCAGCACAACAATCACAAATACAAACAGAAAAAGAACAATAAGAAGAAGCGTGATGATGATGGTGATAATAAGAGAAATCAAGGAAAACAGAACTTTGGGAAAGGTTCTGACTCCAAAAACCCTCAAACGAAAAAGAAAAGTTCTGAGCCAGTCAATATGGGCAAATACGAAGCCCTGAAATACATTCCGGGATCTTTGTTGGAAGCAAGAGCCAAGCTCAACGAGTGCATGCACTACAGTGCTTCAGAACATCGATTGGTATCCTGCAAGAATGCCATCGTGATCTTCTCCAATGAACAGAAAATGATGCATATGCAGCATCAGGTTGAGACACCAGAAGTAATCCCCTCTCCTTAGAAGGTGAAGCCCAGGAGTCAGGCTGACCAAATCACCAAACCACCAGCAGCCTCAAGTGCTCGCGTGCGTTACAAAATTGCCTCTGACAGCTTGGTGATTGACGGATGAAACATATTCCTTTCGTCTTTCCTTCGTTCTATGGGAATGCTGTCTATCCTATGAGTTTCGAGGTATAGACACCGCCAGTTTATGTTTTTATGGGTACAGATATTGATATTTCTTTTGGATTTTCATTTGGGTCTTACCAATACAGTCATTGGTATTGCTTATAGATTTTGATATTCTATATACATTCTTTTCTGCTGTTCAAGAGAGGGTGTCTGACAATGAGTTCAATACTTGATATATGCTGGTTATATAGCATCCAAACGTAACAAGGAATTACCATCGAACTTAATTATACTCAGTCAATCCTCATTCACCTACGCATGAACGATGACCCATTGCGGCCTAAGCTATGCCAAAAGGCAGTTCATCATGGTCGTCAACCGAACAGATTGAAAACGCAAGGTGGCATCCAGCGCACCTCAGCCTGTACCCAAGAAGTCCAAGCAATTACCACCTGAACCTATGACAGGTTCAAGACCCACAATACGCATGTTTGCGAGTTTTCGAGAGAAGACGAATGTATGGGCAAGGGTTCTCTTGGATACAGGGTGTGATACACCTATGCTGTCGAAACAGTGGGTCGATTCAGATGGTGTTCTATTAGTGACTCGAATGGAACCAAAAATTGTCGAAAACGTGAATGGCGACAGATTAGTTGGAGTAGGTTGGCAGTTCACCTTTCCGGATACTATGCAGTAGGAATCTCATTATACCAAAGAAATCATTGAAATTTGCCCTATGGAGGATTTGTTTGATATCATGCTACCATACTGGTGGATTGTCACACATGGAGCTCTCAGCAGAGTTACCGAAGAAAACAATTAGCTCCAGTTGAAATTGACACACTTCCATCAACATTGCACCAAAGCAGCAGTAACTTCGTTTTCGATCAAAAGGAACAATTCCATTTGAAAGTTCGGTACTGATCCTCAATGGATTGCGGTTATTTGTTCAATGCATGTCATTGTGGCACATAAGGTTGAGATCAATTGTGTTGAGCACAATCCATGGCAATACAGAGACTTCGAAACATTATACAACGGAAAAACATCTAATGGTCTTCAGCCTCATCCATCCTACAATCATGCGATTGACCTGAATGATGGGAAACAACCTCTGTGGTGTCCCATCTACGCTCTCTCAGAAATGGAGCTTTGGGTTCTTTAAGAATATCTTCAAGAAATACTTGATTCCAGAAAAATTCGTCCAAGTAAGTATCCCACAGGTGCACTCCTACCCTTCGTTCCAAAGCGACACAGAAGAGGCTTATATTTGTGTGGCTATTACCGAGGTCTAAATCATGTGATGATCATGAACTGATATTCATTGCCACTTATGAATGAACTTCAATACAGGGTTGCTGGACTGAGGATTCTCACCATAATTGATTGGAAGGCAGGGTACAACCTCATTCAAATTGAACCTGGTGATGAATGGAAAAAATCATGTTATACAACCTATGGACATAATGAATACCTAGTTGTGCCCTTCGGATTGGCAAAGGCGCCAGCAACATTCCAAGATAAGATGAATGATATTCTGTGAGATCCAATAGATCATGGAGTAGTAGTCAATAAAGATGATATTCTCATCTATACAGAAAACCAAAAAGAGCATGTGCGATTGACAAGAGAAGTCCTTCACGAACTACAGGAAAACAACTCGACTATTGCACCCAAAACGTGCGAATGGCATGAAAAGCAACATGAATTCATTGGGTATCTCATATTGGGAGAAGGTGTCAGTATGTCCGAAGATAAAATTGATACTATTCCCAAATAGGAGCTTCCGGAGTCTGTCGAAGACGTCCAGCCTTTCCTTGGGTTCGCCAACTTCTATCCACACTTGATTCAAGGGGTTTCAAGGATATGCTATCCACTTACGCAGTTAACCAAGAAAACAAACGCAAAGTAGAATTGGAAAGCAAACCTCCCAAATCAAGTATTCTTTGATACGCTCAAGAAGTACTTTACTGAGGCACCCATATTACAGTATTTCCAGCCTGTTTCGCCCGTAGTGATTGAGACTGATAGAATTGATTTTGCAATCGGCGCAGTTCTCTTGATAGTCCATGATGGTTGATTGCACCCTATAGCTTACCACTCTCGAAAGATGGATCAGGTCAAGATAAACCACAAAATCTATGACAAAGAGATGCTCGCCATAGTATCTGCATTCACAGCATTGAGACTGTATCTTGAATATGCAGCTCACCAAACCAGAGTCTTCACCCATCACGAGAATCTCTAATAGTTTATGTCTACGAAGATCATGAATCGAAGACAAGTCTGCTAGACTCAAGTGTTCGCAGGATATGATGTTAAAATAATCTATCAACCCAGTAGTGCAAATAAGAAACCAGATACATCATCTAGGCGTTCAGAGTACTGCCCTGAAAATGGGGGAGATAGTGCCGAGGAAAACGATAATCAGCCAATCCACCACATTCCAAGACCTCATCAGTTGATAACTGCTGAAGGAGAAACATTACCAATGACAGCAATGAAGTTACGAGGCGAACTGATTGCAATTTCTTCTGCAAAGTTGAAAGCGATTCCAGTAGTAAAGTTCAATTCATGGCTGTGAGAAGCAGTGGTCAACACCACTGACAACGATTCTGCATGGCAAAAAGATTACGTTGGAGCTATAAAAGTAAACCCAAGCCCAGATATCTTGTTCAAAGACAAAGCCCTTCTTTCCAAAAGTGGACTGTGGATTCCGGAAGATCTGAAGTTGACGATACAGATATTGGATGCGGAACACAATTCGAAGATGGCTGGATACATGGTGCTGGATATGATAATTGAGCTGGTCAGACAAAATTTCTTTTTGCCAAAAATCGAGAAATTCATCAAAGATTATGTCTGCTCATGCCCTGAGTGCCAAAGGAACCAAGCAGCTCGCCATACTTGCTACGGACTTCTACAACCACTCGAAATGGCATACTGCCAATGGAATTCAATTTCCGTGAACATTTTTATGGAATTACCGGTATCAGGTAGGTGCTCATTGGTAATGGTATTCGTCAACCTATTCACCAAAATGGCTTTCTTCATTCCATTGATAGATGGGGAGAAGAGAGCTATAGACCTGGTCAAAATCTTCTTGAAAGAAGTATGGAGATTTCTTGGGATACCACCAAACATAGTGTCAAATCGGGACTCTAGGTTCACCTCCACCATTTTGGTCCTCGTCGGTCGAAGCTCTTGACATTTGGTTAAACATGTCTTTGCCATTTCACCCTGAAACAGGCAGGCAAATGAAAATAGTCAACCAAACGCTGGAATGCTATCTGCGGAATTGCTGCATTAACTAGCAGGATAATTGGTCTGAGATGTTACCCATGGCAGAGTATGCTTATGATAATTCTCTTACCACCGCTATGGAGATGTCACCATTCTATGCAAACTTTGGGTTTGATCGTCTAAAAAATTGGCCCATCAAAGCTGAAGCAATGAATCTGGCATCTAGGAACTGAGTTCACTCGATGACCAACGTGCATGCACTGTGCCATGAGGGTTTAGAGCAAGCACGGGAAACAATGGGGAAGAACCGTGATTGGCATGCTAAGGAAATTCTGAAGTATTCGGTTGGTGATTCAGTTATGTTAAAAGGGAAGAACCTTAAAACTTGAAGACCATCTTGGAAACAACATGCAAAGATTCATGGATCCTTCAAGGTCTTGAAGATGCTCTTGCCCACCGCTATTGACCTTCAGTTGCTCAATCGATGGCCTATTGTCAATACATTTCATGTATCACTCATTGAATATTATCGACTTGCCACCAACCCAATGAGACCTACACCTGTGCTGGCTTCAGCCAGCGAGCAGAATGAGTTTGGTTATGATGTCGACAGCTACAAGTACGAAATGGATTACAAAGTTGAAGAGATTATGGGCAGCCAGTATAGAAAGGAACGGAAATTGGTTTCATCTTCGGTCAAGTGGATGAAGTATCCAGAAGAAGCAGATTGGACTGAGGAACCATATGAGAAGTTTGATGACAAGAGACTGTTGAAGAAGTATCACAGACGGAATCCTCAGGCCACAAAGCATAAGAGGATTAAATAAACGGTTGAGCTTGTATCTTTTCCCCACAAAGGGTTTTTTACAGCTAGCAAGACACCAGACAAAGAATCAAGTTTTGGGCACAAGTGGTCATATTTTGCAAACCAAGAAATGGATCAATTGGGTTTTTAAGAGCACACAGGGTCAAGATTTTTCCGAAGCAAGGAAAGAAAAAAAAGCCAAGTGTCTTAGCTGGACGTACCTGATTGATCGATTCTGCTTGCTGCCATATTTCTCATCAGAACGTAAGCAAACTGATTTGTCGAGTGTGCTTGCATGTCTCAGCTGGTAAAAGTGAAATACTCCATGCAGATATCCAATCTCGAGGATTTCGAATAATTTACTTCAGTGTGCTGGATCACATTTCACCCAAGGCAACGAAGAGCAGATTAGTAAGGAGTATGGTCATTCAGAGACAAACTCTCTAAGAGAAGGGGTAGTGTTACACCTAGCAAGTTAGCCAAGGGGTCGTGTACAACCTCCCACGATTTCCCTGATTAGATGTCATCAGCTATCTCCCATGTTGGGTGCCAGAGCCAATCTTTTTGGAGAGCTAGCAAATGAATACCCATACCATCAATAAGCAACAATGGCTAGTCAATGGTCATGGTCGCTTCTGCACCAAATCGCCAACGACAAACGAATTGCCAGCAAACAGCTGAATGGCATCGGCCAAGAACCTGATAACAAACAGACAGCTGGCAAACAACTGAATGGCACCAGCCAACAGCCAATGACTGCCAGAGGCCTAAGAATACATGCCAACTCTGAATAATAAAGCTGCTTTTTATTGAAACAGACCTATTCATCTGGAGGTCATCAGATCGAAAGGATACTACAGGTTCAGAGGTACAAGCCTGCAAGCTTGATGTATTCAAGGATACTGATAGTCTGATTATAATCTAATGATGGTAAAGATAATAGTGGATTGAGGGATGGAGGACTGCAGCAGTGGCAATTGAGTGGGCCTTGGTTCGAAGCTGGGTATGGTGCTGGAGCTCTAGGGAAAAGCATAGATAGAACTATTTGTTAGAAGCAAAGACAAAGGTATAAAGACTTTCGTTCTTCAAGGGTAGAAAGACATCGATCTTTTTAGTGAGGGGAACAAGCCTAACAATATACATATTGAAAATCTATTTTTTTCATTCAGAACCTTTGAGTAATTTCACATTCCAAGCTAACCTTCTAACCTACCTTGGATATATTTCCGAATTATGTACAAATACTACTTTGACTGGGCAAACTTGGAGCGAAGCTCCTAGTGTTTCAATCCAGAAGGCCGGTGCTCCCAGGATTTCTTCAATAGAATTTGTTATTGTGTTTGCTGCTTTCGAAGCTTGAACCAGAAAAATAGAGGAGAAATCCACTAGTATCATTCACACGATCACTTCTTGCCTTATTCTGGAGAGCTCTAAATACCATGTCCCTTGTATTGTGAAACGGCCTGCTATTTTTGCAGTTTTCGACAGGTAATTGATATAGGTAGTCATTGACATTATATTCTAGGCCTGTTCTTCAATAGGATATTTCCACACAATTGTCACAAATATATTCCCACAATCCATTGGTTATTGGATAAAACCAGCAATTATTGGTACAGAAAATGTCATTCCAACAGCAGCTCTTTGGGGATCAGCACAGTCAGTGACAGATAGCCAATGTTCTTTGATTTATTTTGATTGGGAATATATTCTGACAATCACAGCTTAAAAGAATGGCATTGGCTACTCTGCTTTGCCATTCTTTAACTACAAATAGCTTCAATATTTTTCTGGATCTCCATTTGTGCAAAATAGATGTCTGCCAGCAAAACATTATATTTCATTAATTGAAATGACATATGTCAAAACTATCTGGGTTGATACGTCCGCTGAGGTTCCACAGACAGAGTATATAAGTATGTTGCCAGAAACTGGATGCAATCACTTGATTTTCAAAACTGCCAACAGATAAAACAATAGTGGAGTGACTGTTGCCAGGTTTGCAATAGAAATAACAACTACTCTGGTGGGATAGCAGTGCATGAACTTGATTTGAGAATATAACTGGCAGAATTGATTTTGGAATTATTCTTTTGTCATGAGTTTAGAGCTTTCAATGTCAAAGGTTTAGTACTCAAGGTTCTATTCATTATAATAACTTAAAGCCAGAAGACATAATGGGTCAAAAATAGCCTATAGCTAAAGAGTGAGGACTGTATACAGGAGACTTGGTCCAGAATTGCCACATGTGAAAGAGAAGGAAGCCTAACTGATGTGATTGTTTTGTTAACTCGAAAACAAGCGATGAAAGAAACATATTATCTGCTACATACCTGGTATATATACAGTGATTTCATCTGTACTCTACTTATTCCATTCTATATCCAACCTTCTGCTTTCTTTGTACATCAGTTTTTGTATGATTCCTACTTTTTCCACACAACCTGATTGTCTCTATTCAAAACCTGATTTAATTCTCATTGTATTCAATCTCTATTTGAACTTTGATTTCATTCCCATTATATACAATCCTTTGTATTACCCACTAATCATCACCATACCCTCCCTCATTTTTCAACACAACTGTAACAGAAGGAGAATATAGATATACGAAAATAATTCTCATATATTGA
Organism: Trichophaea hybrida; assembly: GCA_015178995.1. Classification (NCBI taxonomy): domain Eukaryota; kingdom Fungi; phylum Ascomycota; class Pezizomycetes; order Pezizales; family Pyronemataceae; genus Trichophaea; species Trichophaea hybrida. The sequence continues at coordinate 22,779 of WHVE01000715.1, read as the reverse complement.
CTTTGGTAGATAGATTAATACATAATATAAGTATAACTATCTCTTAATTCATATGGAATATAAATATTTCTACCTTCTAAACATAAATATTGGCCCATGTACAAATGATAATATATAAATAAATATATCTATGGGTACAACTAATACTGAACTGAGCTTTATATGGTAACAAAATTTTAAAATAAGAATATTATTAATTCTTCTGATCAATATTTGTTTGAGGTAAAGCTATAATCTGTTGCAAATTTCAAGTCACCAACTGAAGTACAGAAAAGTTTAGTGTAATGTTTAGGGCTAGATTTTGCTTTCTTCACTTATGTAGTTATATTCACTTTTGATTTTGTTTCTTTTCACTTTCATCAAATACTAGCAATTTGATAGCAGATTTAGGTACACAGTTTGCCCAAGCCATTTGCCACAACCAAGTAAAATGCCATTGCAACCCAGATCAAATACATGAGCCGAAAGAAAAAAGATATGTGCTGAATTCATTCCAACAAAGAGTCCTTGCGAAAATTGCGTCTGGATGTCGGTTCGATTTCCCTAAATTTAATTTCATTGAGATGTGTAAGTGGCGTGAGCACATGTATCTGCCTTGCCGAAACCAATCCGCCAATGAGATATTTCTCTCTTATCTCTCTCTGAGTAAAAATAATGCAATGTTCCCCTCATGCCATACTATTTAAGTATTCTAAGTTCTTAATGTTTTGGCTTCACAACATTGTCTTCGACTTTTCATCCATCCTTCACTACAAGTGCAGTTCCTTGAATCCATCACTCTGGTAAGAATGATACCTTTCATAAGTCCCCCGCTACACAACTGACTACCACATTTATTCGTTATGGTTGTTTTGAAATGTTTATAGTTCATGATCAATCTAACTCATCTCCTGATATGGGTAGCAAGGTATTATCGTCATGGGTTTAATCGATATTTTAACGCGGAAAAAGGGTGTTATCACTGGCGAAGATGTAATGAAAGTAAGCGTTGCTCAAATCCCATTTTGAACTTCCACTGAATGAATTTTTTTGATAGTTGTTTCAATATGCTCGAGAGCATCAGTTTGCTATCCCTGCTATTGTGCGACCTGTCACATCTCGTTTATTCATTGTCCTTACTGACCTTTTATAAGAACGTTACTTCATCATCGACCGTTGTTGCATCCCTTGAAGCTGCTCGTGATGCCCAGGCTCCCATCATCTTGCAAGTTTCCCAGGGTGGTGCAGCGTACTTTGCCGGAAAGGTTTGTGATTTCTTCTAATAATATATTCCGTGAAAAGACATTTGTTGATCATGCGTCTGAACAGGGCGTTTCCAACACCAACCAATCTGCTTCTATCAAAGGCTCCATTGCTGCGGCCCACTATATTCGTAGTATTGCGCCGGCTTATGGAATTCCTGTTGTCTTGCACACGGATCATTGTGCGAAAAATTTGCTTGCGTGGTTGGACGGAATGCTTGAAGAGGACGAAAAATATTTCAAACAGCATGATGAACCACTTTTTTCCTCCCACATGATTGATCTCAGTGAGGAAGACAAAGATGTCAACATTGCGATCACCCGCCAGTATCTTCAGAGAGCTGCCCCTATGAAACAGTGGTTAGAGATGGTAAAAAATAAGATGTTTTCTGCAGAAAAATGCTAATGCTTTTAGGAAATTGGTATTACTGGTGGAGAGGAGGATGGGGTCGACAACACAGCAGTCGACAACAACTCTCTATATACGCAGCCAGATGATATCTACGATGTTTACTCTGCATTGGCACCCGTTTCACCTTACTTCTCAGTTGCTGCGGGCTTTGGGAATGTTCATGGTGTTTATAAGCCCGGAAATGTCAAACTCCACCCAGAACTTTTAGGCAAGCACCAGGCGTATACCAAGGAAAAAATAAGTAGCTTGGAGGATAAACCTTTGTTTTTGGTATTTCATGGTGGCTCTGGCAGTACCAAACAGGAATATCTCACTGCTATTAGCCATGGTGTTGTTAAAGTCAACTTAGACACCGATCTTCAGTGAGCATTACCTATCAAGCTACTGCTATTTGAATGTGTCGACTAATATTAACACAGGTATGCTTATTTAACGGGTATTCGAGACTACATGTTTAATAGGAAGGAATATCTCCTTAAGCAAGTCGGAAATCCTGACGGCGACGACAAGCCTAACAAAAAGTATTTTGAGTAAGTTTCTTGCTACCTCATGATTTCTGGTAAATAGCACTGACTCATGGTAGCCCCCGAGTATGGGTTCGCGAGGGCGAGAAGACTATGTCCGCCCGGGTGAAGGAAGGATTAACTGATTTTAATACTGCTAACCAATTGTAAAATTCCTGTTGGCAATTGTACATGTGTATGTGGAATTGTCAAGTGGTGGTCTTTCATATGCAAGGTCGTGTGTCGCTATAAAACAATCTAAACCAATATGATGGCAGTTGTGCTTGTTTTGTGCAATCCAGTTTCAACCAAGAACTGGCCGAGAATTTGACAGGTGAAGCAAAAGTGTAGTACACTGGCTAGCACAATTCCGTGTTCTCTCGCTCAGCAACTCTCGTGACACATACAACCACAATCAAGAGCGATGCCACCCAAACGATGCACCCTTTGAAGGCAAAGTAGTCTGGAAAGAAGACAAAGAATATGCCTACTGCAGATGCATTTCATATACAAAAAATAATGCTTCTGGCAAGTGGCTAACCACCTTTGGCGAGAGTCTGAGCAGAATTGGACTGACTCTTCCAGTTCGCCTAGCAGCACCAGCTCCATCACCACCCCCACTGTCGCCGATTCATTTGCCGGGCCTAAAGCACAGGAGAAAGGGAAGGAAGAGCACCTCTATAAATATCTCCTGTTTACAGAGATGAGCCTTGGTGGAAACAAGGTGCTTCAGGAGTCAGGAGTTCATATTGTTAAGTCTTTTAACTTCACTGCAGAACTTCACTGCAGAAAGGCATATTACAGTGAATCATAAGAAGTTAAAGACAGTTGGTGCACAGCACATGGAATGCCAAGCTATAGATTCTACTCAGGGGAAGGGATTCAATGAAGCAAGCAGGAGTATGGAAGGGATCTGGGAGGAGGATTGGCTAGAGATGGGAAAATGTATTCATGCTATGGTGGATTGAGGAAGAAAGCAGATACAGATACTTTTATCGGTCATCTATCAGCTTCCCCCTTGTGAGAACGATTGAGATGGAACCGATAGAGATGAATATTTTGAGCGGAGAGGAAAACCCAATGACTACCAATCATACATCAACACAAGATGTTGTCACAAGAAAATTCAAGCGATGGTTGGCTACAGAAATTGAAAAGGAGAGGACGCAAATACCACAGGATGGAGAGAAAAACTGGATACCTGATTCGCTTATATGATGGCGATGTGCTGTTCCTCGATGCCCACATTTGGGAATAGGAGCCTGTTTGGTTCTTCCAGGAGAATGTCAAGGATGGATACCCGAGGTTCCGAGATAACCAAAAATAAGATTCCTAATCCACATTCAGTGGAACAAGACTAATAACTGGAATTGCCTAAGCAAACAAGACTTGTCCGGAATCACTGAAGTGAACAGGAGTTGGTACTGAAGCTAGTTTTTGTTTTGTAGATTAGTGAATGAGTAAAAAAGAAATCAAATCCATCAACTATATATAACTCCTCCTTATGTATTCAAAAACCACCTTCCATCGCAAACCGCTCTCTTCTACCAACTTTATATATCCATGCGTAATAACTGTGCATTGCGAAACCCGAAAATACTGAAAGTTGCTGAAAGTGCCGCATACTTTCCGGCTATCTGCCGCTGTCATTCTGCTGTCCTGCAATCCTCTTTCGCGCTCTTTCAGGCCTACAGTTTTTTTATTTCTTCTGCATCTTTCGTAGTGGTGACACTTTTATACCGTTTTTTGCCATTATCGTCTCCATCTAGCCCATCGAAGAGAGCCAGGCTCAATCGTCTCCAGCCAGCCCGGCTCCATCATTTGCAGCTAGGCTGACTCAATCGTATCCAGGCAACCCATCACGATCGTCTACAGCCAGCCAAGAGCCAGCATGGCTCAATCGTCTCCAGCTTGCCGAGAGCCAGTCAGACTTGATCATCTTCAGCTAGGCTGGCTCAATCATTTCTAGCGGCTAAGAGCTAGCCTTGTTCGATCTTCTCCAGCCGGTCTGTATTAATTATACTGCGCGGGGTGAATCTGCATTGTTTCGGAGGCTCCAGGAGCATTGAGGAGCATAGGTATCAATTCTGGATACTCCCGGAGCATGAGTGGGCACTCCTGAAAGCTCTTGGAGTGTGAGTTGGCACTTATGGATGCTCACAGAGCATGAGTTTGAACACCTGGAGGATTCTGTACCATCGTTGGGCGCTCTTGAAGACACTGGCAGCATGAATAAATCAAGCTAGATCAAGCAGGAGCATTCAGGATGTAACACCGGGAGCGTCACTCCAGGTTTACTGGCAAAGTAGTATCCTTATTCACTTCAGGACTTGCTTCGATGGTATGTTAGAGCTTCGACCACCGGTAATCTTTATGATATCAACCCTGCAGCCTCTGCCTTATTACCAGTAGTATTCTTTGGATTTAAGAACTTTCAGGTGAATAAGTTTCCTTTGATTGAAGGGCTTCATTGTTTAGCAGCATTGTATTTTCTAGCTTTGGCTTATTGGTTTAAGCAATCATATTGCTGGTATCAATTGACCAATTAGGTTGTGTATTTTTAGTCGAAATATATTTGCAAGTAAATTGTAAGCTTTTTGGCTGGCATTGCTCAGTTGCCTTCTTGCAATTGAATTCAAATAAAACATATTAAAACTATTGATCAGATTTTATAATACATCATTAATATGAATAATCATTTGCTGGTTATTTCAAAAGATTGAATATGGTTTTTGAAACATGTAATATATGATAACATACTAATAAAAAAATTATATAAGTAATCATATATATATTTTCTATAAAATAATTATATTAGATCTAGTACTACTTCTATCCTTACAGACTTCATTTCTGAACAACTATACTATTTTGTTCTTTGTTATATTTTTTCCAACCTTACTCTTTCAATCCAAGTAAATTATTGTCAAAAATCTACTAAGTTGGTCAGTCTATACTGAACAACAAATTTCTATCCATATAAAAACTATTAATCTAGTTAATAAATTTTCTTTCTTTAAAAAAATTCTTGAACCAGTTCTGTGTAACTCAATTTAAATTTGCCAAGAAAAAGCATTGGAATCAGTTCAAACCATATTATAATTTTAAACAAAAATTGATAAATAAATTTGTATTCAATCTGCTTGGTATATAACTTTATATACTGTATAATTAACTTAAAATCAAGATAATTGAATAAGAATTTACCCATTAATTTTGTTTAAAAATACATAATATATAAATTGATTCATGCAAAGTTGTTTGTGAAGTATAATATTTAGATTCAATCCCAACCAAATCCTTACTCAGTTTAATTGGTATCAAACTGAATTTGTTTGTTGATAATACTGCATATCTTGTCTATCTACTTCAGCACTATTGGCTGTATGTGAGTTTGAATCAGATATTGCTGGCAACTATACTATATTAGGAAAAATTTCCACCTATGTGTTAAGAGTTCAGGGCTCAGAGTTCTAAAGGTTATAAAAAATAAAAGCTGGACGGCTAAAGAGTCGAGAATAGTCTGTAGCTAAAGAGACGATGACCCTACACAAGAGACTTGATTCAGAATCACTGAGGGTGAAAGAAGTGAAAGCCAAAGCTAATTGATTGTTTTATAGACGAGAGAACGAGTGAAGAAAGAAACTTATCCTCCACCAAATATCTAGTTTATATATTGTGATTCACTCATTCTATAATACATTCCAAACTTCGATTTTCTTTGTACATCTCCTTTCCATGAATTCTACCTCTCTCGTGAAATCCTAATTCTAAACCTTATTTCATTCTCATTGTACTTTAGCTTTCATTCAAAACCAAATTTCATTCTTGTTGTACTTTTAGCCTTCATTTGAAACCTGATTTCATTCTTGTTGTGCTTGAACCTTTGTTCGAAACCTGATTTCATTCTTGTTGTGTATAATTCTTTGTATTATTCACTGATTATTACTGCACCATCGATCATCACTTAGCACAACTGTGACACTATGTAGACACCATACTGATCTATATGGGTGACTGTTGCAGTGGGTGCATTGGAAATATACGTCAGTGGCAACTACGCTGTTAGTGATATTCGCAGCAATACCTGGGGTTGTTAGTACAACTGTACGTAAGGTCAGCCCTAGTTGCAATACTGTAACATGATTATACACCCATTTACTTTATCTATTAACAACTCACAATCACTCAAGCCCTAGGTAATGGATATTCTATTCATATATTTTGTTGGCAAGTTATATACCATTGCACATATACCTTGCAAGGTTGTTATAACAACTATGTACATTGGTAGTCAGTCTACTGTTACTATCTTTATATGTAGAGTAGATGACATCATCAATTGACATATCTCACAACTCGTCCAGAGTTGCAAAACAACTCTCTACAAGGTATTTGATGTATATAAAGCACACACAGAAATAATAACTAGTATCCATTTGGCAAATAAATATACCATTGTGAAAATGGCTAAACAACTATGTATGGGAGCAAAGCCTTTTCCCCCTACCAGTGAACACTATGTTCAACTCCTCCTCCATTACATGATATATTGTATGCCATGTTTTCAAATCAATATGGTTATATACAATCCAGCCATGGATAGTCTCCTTTGAAGTGGATGGAACCTTGAGTATAGGATAAGAAGCACCTCACCTGTAGCCTGCAGCCAGCACCTTGTAGGCATTCTCTTACAATGCTAGAACTCTGACCATTGAAGAGATTGTATCTGGTAATCCTCTATGGAATTGTTTTGTCATCAGTGCAAATGCTAAATATAACACATGACTGGAAATTTGGAGTTTGAATACACAAACTAATTGATATGGTACGCATTTCTGCAGTAATTTATGAGCAGGTTCAAGAAATCCCTGATGTTGTTGGACCATCTTTATGCATACCCAATTGTTTCTTGGTGATTCCATATACCATTCCTTTTCTCCAATAGCTCCAATTGACCTATATATCAATTGGCCATCAAATTCTTCAATAGAAATTTCAATGCTTTGGAATGAGACAACCTCACACATTCACAGGTTATCGATGTTGATGTATATTTTTGAGATGTTCAAATATACCACCATCAACTTGACCAAACAATTCTGGAGAATGTTGTCATATGTATATGAATTGCAAATATTTCCGAACATCGTTACTCCCTTCTGTATCAAACCAAATAATACCGGTCACATGACGTCCGAACTCCACATACTGCTTTTGCCTGTGGCAGCAGTCTGATATCTTCCATCCAGCTCAGGTGGCCTACTTGTAATATGGCTGAAAATGTTTGCATTGAAGTTCATTTGCTGTACTTCAAACACATTTTAGTGGGGATAATCATTGACAATCTGCCAATAGACATTTCTGATCTGATTGGTGGCCCAATATCTGTTGGGATTTGATTTGTGAGCCACTTTGCCAACCCCAGTGGACTACAGATACAATCTGCAGAATCACTAGAGATATCGTTTGAAGTGTGTTATTGGATGAAGTTTTGGGAAATCAAATGATGAATTCTTCTTAAGGTAATCCACTACTTTGGAAATTATCCAATCATTCCAGTCATCGAGTTGACGTTTTTGTTAGTGGGCAGAGCAATTTCTGTAATTGTCCGTATTTGTCACAGTTGTGTCGCGTCAGGATCGAAGAAGGAGTATGGATCGATGAATGATGTAAGGGAATACGAAGAGAAACAAGTTTAATGGAAGGAAATAGGTTTCGATGTAAGGAATCAGGTTTCGAAGGAGGGAATCAGGTTTTGATGGGTGTGTTGTAAATATGGCGTGATGGTTATGGTGTGAGCTGTGGGTTTGAAAGGGTTGTGTATATAGTTGGGTGAGGTTAGGATGTATTTTAGAACGAGTGAATAAAAGTGACAACGGTAGCGTTAGCTGTATATAAGGACGACAGATTCGTGGAGGATATGTTTGTTCTTCACTCGTTCTCTAGTCTACAAAACAATCAATAGCATCGGCACCAACCGTTGTTCACTTCTGTGATTCCGGATTTCGAGTCTCTAGTTTGTCACGCAGTATCCGTGATCACTGCATTTTCCATTCGCTTGTTATCACACCTAGAACTCCGAGTCTCGAAACCTTGACAGAAGAACAAGTTTACAATCGATTCTACTGGTTATAATTCAGTATATGTGCCGTTATTATCACCGAAGCGGCTGTTACTTTTGTCACCGTCCTTGCAACCCCCAGTGCCTGGTGTGTAAATCTGTTGGCAACTTCAAAAACCAGTTAACGGTACACAGTTTCTGGAGACACATTTGCGTAGTGTGCATCTGGAATTTTCGACGAGAAGGATCCACCATATTCGAGTAAATGCCACCGAATGATAGCAACGCACAACAGCAATTCTGAATTAACTTCTTCGACCTAGCTGGTCGAACCACGAACCTTTTTGAAAAAGAACCATTAAATACATTTAATAGCATCGATGCTATTATCCTTGAAACCGAACAACCCCTCGAAGCGTACTCCTGCGACGAACCACAAGCAGTCGCGCACTGGAACAGCTATTGGACGGAAGCTGCAAAGCACGGAGGAGGACTTCAAATCAACGACCCAGTTTTTAAGAACTGCTGCACCAAATATTATGGTCTTCACATCAACTGTCAGGACAAAGAGCCCTGCTACTGCGGACACAACTGAGGAGGTACACATACAACAATTGGAAGAGCAGCGGATGCTCAAACTACGGAATCAGAATCTACGGTCAAAGCAACACGGAAGGACATAGAAACTCAAATCGCGTGGGCAGATTACAACGACTGGAAGGCAAACATGGAAAAGGGAGTAGACCAAAAACTACACCCGGCTCCCGTACCAACCCCACTGATTATTGTAACAACACCCAGCAAACACGAGGTGTTTTTTCTGGTAAATGGTCAATCCATTTTTGGAAGCTGAAATCGAAGCAGCAGTTCAACAAATCCAAAAAAATACCGGCCAGGTAGCATGCTACCTAAGTAGAAAAACATACTCCTGTTTCACAGCCGCCAATCACCTTACAGCAGCCTCACAACATCACAGTCACGATGTCGGAAGGTTCCTCGAGACTAGCTCGCGATGTCACGCTAACCAGTGCGTTACAACTGGAATTGGAAAATGTGGCAGCACAGAATATAGAAGGCATGGACGAAATACAACTCCGAAAACATATCCAGGATATCAACCTTTTGCTGACAGCGCTGGCCCAACTACCGACCACCAGCAGATTGAACGAATTGTTGAAGAAATAGCAATCTGTAAGAAATGCGGAAGCACAGATATCAGAGTTGTTGGCAGAAGGAGGGAAGGTTATCCAGGAGCGGGACATCTTGAAGCAGGAATTACTGCATACGCAACAAATACTAGCATCGAAGGAAGAAGTACTTCAAGAATTCAGTCATGGAAATCTGGTGGAAAAAGTCCAGAATCTGGAACATCAGCTGGAAGAGAGAAGTCCGGACCTGGCAGAAATGAGACAAGACCTGGAAGACGCCCAGGCAAAGTTAGAGAAGTTCAAGGAATTGGCAGAAGAGAATCACCAACAGGTGATCCGAGTTCTGAAGTTGACAGAAGGAAGGACGGGAGAAGTGAGGGAAAAAGAAGAGAGAGAAGAGAATGTAAATGACATTGCCAGTTGTTCTGGGGAAAACAGAAAGGAACTCCGTGGGTGGAAAGTTCAACTGCCCCTGAAGATAGCCGGAAAACCAAAAGCATTCAACACCGAACAGAAGAAGCTGAGATACGCGGTGGGCTGTCTAAAAAGAGTGGCTCTGGCACAGATAATGCCACGATGTGACGAAATCTCTAGGGAAGTTAAACTCGATACCCTAACAGACCTAGTTGACCTGCTAGACTAAGCGTTCGAGGATCAGGACAAGGTACAAACAGCCACAAGGGAACTCTTGAGACTCAAACAGCGAGACCGCAAATTCTCCCAGTACTACGCGGAGTTCCAGAGATACGTAGCAGACGTCAAATGGAACGAAGACGTCCAGTTGGATGCATTACGACAAGGGTTGTCCAACGAACTCAAAGACTCTCCGCAACATATTGAGGAACCAGAGAATATCGTCGAATTCGTCAAGTTGTACTCAATGCGAGACTCGCCGCTGAGAAGAGGCAGGGCAGAAAAGAAGTCTGGAAGATGGGAAGGCTACAAGAAGTCCGATCCAATAACCAACACCACATCCACCCCAGAAGCAGCACCAGCAGAAACAGTTATGGGATATCATGGTCCCGCACCAATGGATCTTGTGGCAGTCAAGGGAAAGAAAATTACACCTGAAGAGCGAAAGAGACACAGGGAAGGAGGGTTTTGTATGTATTGTGGGGATAGCAGTCATTTTGCAGCATCATGTCCAAGGAAGTTGAAGGCAGCGTCAGGACGAACAGAGGTAACAACTTTCAGGAAAGCAGCAAATGAAGGAGACGCATATTCGGAAACAAGGAAAGGAAAGGAAGTTAAATCAGGAAAAGTTCAGTCCAGTGCAATACGGATGGCAATTGTGCTGGAAATGAATCTCCTTTGTCAGTTAATGCTAGTTTTGGTATTTCGCAGTTTTCTATATCAAGCACAGAAATAAAAGAGTCTTCTATGGACAGCAAACATCTCGTCGTAAAATGCTCCCTGAAAATAGAAGACATGATCATTGATACCCATGCTTTGATAGACTGCGGAGCTACTAGAATAGCATTTGTTGACAAAGATTAGGTCCGCAATCATCAATTGGAGGAAAGAGAGTCAAAAGAATCAAGGGAATTGGAAGTTATAGATGGAAGACCCATCAAGTCAGGAACAATTACCACTATGGCTAAACTAGACCGAGGCATACGCGGACATCTGGAGCAGTTACCAGCATTCGTCACAAAGTTGGGACATTATCCAATCGTACTCAGACTACCATGGCTATAACTCCACGACGTTACCGTCAAGTTTCGGAAAAAATGATTTGGATTTGAAAGCGAATACTGTCAAAAACACTGTCAACATCATTCGAGCGTATGGGTATGGGGCAATCACATGGAAACAACAGAACCGAACAAGCTAAAGCTGGATATATGCGTATTAGCAGCAGCTCCATTTATAAGATGCAACAAGAAGGAGAAACTCAAAGTGTACGCGGTAACTCTATACAAAATCAACAAGGCCCTAGAAGTCAAGGACCTTCAAGAAAAACCGCTGGAACAACTAATTCCCAAGGAATACCATGAGTTCCTCCCACTTTTTGACAAAGTAATCGCTGAAAGACTACCACCATATAGACCATACGATCACAGAATCATGTTACAAGACGGTTTCACTCCTCCCTTCGGACCTATCTACAGCCTGTCAAGAGAAGAACTTCAGGTTCTAAAAGAATAGATTGAAATGAACTTGTCGAAGGGATTTATCAGATCATCCTCATCACCATGTGGAGCGCTGGTCCTGTTTGCACCAAAACCAAATGGTGGTCTACGGTTGTGCATGGACTACAGAGGCTTGAAAGAAGGAACGATAAAAAATTGATATCCATTACCACTGATTCAAGAAACACTGTTGCGGCTGTCGAAAGCTAAATGGTATACCAAGCTGGAAGTCCAAGATGCCTACAATATGATCCGAATAGCAGAAGGAGACGAATGGAAAACAGCGTTTAGAATCCGCTATGGCCTGTTCGAATCTTCGGTATTGCCATTCGGACTCCCCAATGCACCGGCAAGTTTTCAGGAATTCATCGATGATACCCTTCGACCCTTTTTGGACATCCTCTGCACAGCATTCCCGGACAATATCCTTATCTACAGTGACAATCTAATGGAATATAAGGGACATGTCAGGGCCATAATGACAACATTACACAAGGCTGGGCTATACCTGAAGGCTGAAAAATGCGAGTTTTATCAACAGGAGGTCAAATATCTTGGACTGATAGTGGGGGTAAACGGAATCAAAATGGACCCGGAAAAGGTAACAGCTGTCAAGGAATGGGAAGCACCCGGAAAACTCAAGGAGGTCCAAGCGTTGTTAGGATTCGCCAATTTCTACCGAAGATTTATAAGAAACAACAGCAGGGTAGTCCAACCATTAACAAAACTCACGAAGAAGCTGGTACCGTTACACTGGGGTACTGACCAAAAGAGAGCATTTGCGAAGCTGATGGAAGCATTTACAATTGCACCAGTTCTGGCACATTTCGATTACGAAAAGGAAATCATTTTGGAAACCGACGCATCGAGTTATGTGTCTGCAGGAGTACTATCACAATATGACAATCAGGGAATCCCCCATCCAGTAGCATTCTTCTCAAAGAAACATACACCTGCGGAAGAGATAGATGAGATTTATGATCAGGAACTAGGAGCTATTGTTCAGAGCTTGGAACTGTGGAGACCGGAATGCGAGGGGTCAGTACATCCAATTAAGATAGTGACAGATCACAAGAACCTCGAATACTTCATGACGTCGAAACCGCTCAACAGGAGACAAATGTGATGGTCCGAATTCCTGTCAAGATTCAAATTCAAGATTATATACTGTCCGGGAAAACAGGGTCAGAAGCCCGATGCACTCACCAGAATGTCAGGAGACATTCCTCCGAAGGGTGGGGCAGACAAAACATAACAAATTGTGTTGAAAACAGAAAATCTTGACCAAGGAATATGAAACGGACTGGTAGTAGCATTCGCTGAGGTAGTCAATCCAGACGCAGACGAAGTACATCCTGAATAGTTATGGAGTTGAATTCAAAATGTGTGTAAGGACTGCCCGTTCTACTGCAGCGAAGGTTTGTGTGCCAACGCAATGGACATCATCAACAAAGAGGCATCAGAGAAACATACACTGATAAAAAGGCACCACAATATACTCGCTGCTGGACATCCAGGAAGAGCAAATACCCCCGAACATCTTAAAAGGAATCATCAATGGCAAGGAAAGAGATCAGACGTGGATAAGTATGTACAGAACTGCCATGTATGTCAACGTAGCAAGGCAACCCATCAGAAGGTCCTGGGATGGCTCAGACCACTGGAAATACCGCAACAGCCATGGAAAGACCTGAGTATGGATTTCGTGGTAGGATTACCGGAATGCGAGAGGTACAATGCTCTCTGGATAGTGGTTGATAGGTTATCAAAGAGGAAGCATTTGGTTCCATGTAGAGATGATACAGATGGGAAGAAATTGGGCGAAATGTTTATACGAGAAGTGTTCAAATTGCATGGCTTACCAGATACTGTGGTATCAGACAGAGGACCCCGATTCGCTTCAGAATTCTGGATACATATCTGCCAAAGACTGGGAATCGAACGAAGACTTTCAACCGTGTTCCACCCACAAACAGATGGTCAAACGGGACAGATGAATGCAGTTATGGAACAATATCCCAGAGCCTTCGTCAATTATCAACAAAACGACCGCACACAATAGCTACCTATGACTGAATTCGCATCAAACAATCACACCTCGGAAACAACAGGATGCTCACCATTTTTTGGTAACTAAAAGTTCCACCCAAGAATGACTTTTAGTCAACATCCGGCTCAAAATGGAAACAATATCAGGGAAGTAAACGCAAATACCCTGTCCCAAAAAATGAATTATATCTTTGAACAGATGAAGGCTGAGATGACTCGGGCACAAGCTATTCAAGCGGAATAGGCAAACAACAATCGAAGAGAGAGAGTGTTAATACAGGCTTGTGATCGAGTATGGATAGACGCCAGGAATATCGTAACACTGCGACCCAGCAAGCAGTTGGATTGGAAATGCCTGGGACCATACGAGATTACGAAAGTGATTAGTCCAATGGCCTATCGTCCACAGTTACCCAAGGACCTCCATATCCACCCAGTACAACCAATCTCCCATTTGAGCAAAGTTTCGGACGACCCTTTACCAGGACAAATCGAATCTGCACCACCACCAGTTATTGTGGATGGAGAGGAGGAATACGAAGTAGAAAGTATCGAAGACTCCGGGATATTTCAACGCCAGTTGCAGTATCTGGTCAAATGGAAGGGCTACGATGAAAGCAGCTGGGAGCCTGCGGTCAATGTGGACGGACTTCAAGCTATCGATATATTCCACACAAAACAACCTGGCAAATCTGGGTCAACCGCCTTGTAGGAATTCGGCTTGTGGGAAGGGGAGCTACTGTTACGGCTGTGTCGAGTGAGGATCGAAGAAGTAGTATGGATCGATGAATGATATAGGGGAATACGAATAGAAACAGGTTTAATGGAAGGAAACCTGTTTCGATGGTTGCGTTGCAAATATGGCGTGATGGTTATGGTGTGAGCTGTGGTTTTGAAAGGGTTACGTACATAGTTGGGTGAGGTTAGAATTTATTTTGGAATGAGGGAGTAAAGGTGACGACGGTCGCGTTAGCTGTATATAAGGACGACAGATTCGCGGAGAATAGCTTTGTTCTTCACTCGTTCTCTAGTCTACAAAACAATCAATAGCTTGGGCACCAACCTTTGTTCACTTTTGTGATTCCGGATTTCGAGTATCAAGTTTGTCACACAGTACCCGTGATCACTGTATTTTCCGTTTGGTTTTTATAACCCCTAGATTTCCGAGCCTTTAAACCTTGACAGTATTTGCCTTTCGTTTGTTATGGAGCTATTTCTGCAATTCTTTTGATTGTCCAGCTGTTTGCTTGTGTGTCGGATATTGCAGAATGACATATTTGTAGCTGTAAAAACAATGCAGTGCATCATTCAAAAGATTCAAGTTATCCACATCCTGAGATAGGTATCAGAAGTAGTGATAAACACAAAGAGTACTGGGGTGCACCAGATGGTATCATCAAATGTCTGTGTTTGAGATGTGTTTAGACAATTTAGGGATTGGTAGTGACTGCAAGCAGATAGCGGCTCATTGTTCTAAGTTTCTTTCCAGTCCACTGGCTAATCTCTTTATATAATTTCTTGGGTTTGGCCATTTTCAAATATGCCAGTACAGATAACCACAGCTTGTGATATTTCAGGAGTTGTTTGAACTTCTTCATAAGTTGTTGGAGCCACCCCAGAAAATGTGTGAACATGTCAAACTGCATGGTGTGAAGAACGTCTGGTTGTGGAAGATCATTGACAATTGAATGGGTGTGTCATAATATATTGTCACCAAAATTGATGCCATACTGTCTAAGTATTGTGGCAGCCAGAACAGGGTCATAAGTAATTGGCTTCACAACTGGTGGAGTTGAAGAATCATTATTACTGGAGCTTTCAGCAAATTGGTCAACTCAAGTATCATCAGGATTCTACAAGTTTGCTGAAGTGTTTTGCGCATCATGCAAGGTTGTTTGGACAAGTTGGTACAATGCTTGATATACGTTATGATCGTGGAATACTACTGGTATGCCAGTTGACCTACCCAATTCCTTCTTTTTTACTTCACACCAAAGATATAATCCATATCCATGATTGTGCAGTATTGTATGCTCTGGATAGTAGGCAACCTATCCAGAGAGAAACATAGGGCATTGCAAGAAATGACTGTTGGCACAATAAGTAGTGAACTGACAATTGTACATATTGGTTATAAAATGCAACAAGCAGTCAGGAATACTTTGCATGGCAAGTCAATCATGGGCTTCCTGGTGGACCATTTATAGAGCAGGGATACATTGTAATTTCAATGGCTGTGGCAAAATATCTACAACAACAATACTGAGAGTTAATGATTTGATTCGTAAGGTGCTGAAGAGAATGTGAAGGGTCATATATACAGGCCATGCTTCCTGAATGCCAGTGATATATGTGAGATGTATCAAATTGGAGAGAAAGAACAGGGGAACAAAAGTTTCACGTTCTGGGATATCATGCTAAATATTGTCAGACCAATTTTTGATATTCTCCAGGCAATTGACATACCGGTGTATTCCACCACCAGTCTACTGTATGTATCTTATGATATAATCCACATCTATCATTGTTGAAATGATGCTTAGGAATATACACGAGATCTTTCTCATATGGCATTTGAGGCAAAAGCCATGTGGTTCATAATATTATATCCTGCAAGTAAAACTTGATTGACTTAGGATGGCTTTCATTCCATATGAAGTTCATTGTTTGCTTCATCCATAATACATGGCCAAGGCCATCAGATATCAGGTCAATAATCTGACGCAGTATATATGGCAATGTTTGAGATTGTTTGACTTATTGTTGGAACCCCATATCTTCTTTGAATATTTATCAATCAGACTTGATGTCACTCCACATACTGTTAATATCATTGCAAAGCGAAACTCAGTTGCGATGAAAAACAGATGCCAACAGTTGGCATGACAATGTGTCAAGTTGCCTTTGCATCAGCGAAATATAAAATGCTCCCAGAGTGATGGTGAAATCTCCCAGAGGCTCCCAGAGGCTTCTGGAGACTCCCAGACACTTCTGAAGCATAGGAAGGTACTCTGGGAGCCTCCGAGAGAAATGGCGTAGTTTCAGACCCTTCTGGAGGTTTCAGCATCCCTTCCGGAGACTCCCAGAGCTTGTGAAGGTACTTCAGAAGCATCCAGCGGATATTGGCGTAGTTTCGAACCCTCTTGGATATTTCAGTTGTGCTAAGTGACGATCGTTGGTGGAGTAAGGATCGGTAAGTAATATAACAGGTTAAGTACGACGAGAATGAAATCGGGTTTTAAACGCAGGCTAATGCACGACGAAAACGAAATCAAGTTTCAAGTGAAGGCTCAAGCACGACGAGAACAAAATCAAGTTTCGAATGGAGGCTGAAGCACGACGAGAACGAAATCAAGTATCAAGTGGAGTCTAAAGCACGACGAGAACGAAATCAATTTGTGAATCAGGGAAACGATGGAATTGTGGAAAGGAGATGTACAAAGCAAGCAGGAGTTCGAATGTATTATAAATCAATGAATTACTGTCTATAAGCCAGGCATTTGGCGGAGGATAAGTTTCTTTCTTCACTTGTTCACTCATCTATAAAAAAATTGATTAGCTTCAGCTTGTACTTCTTTCACAATCGGTGATCCTGCATCGAGTTTCTTGTGTACAGTCTTCATTCCTTGAGCTACAGGCTATTTTCGACTTTTGAAGTCTTCTGGCTCTTGGATTTCATAACCCCTAGAACCCCGAGCCCTGAAACCTTGACATTCAGCCCTGAAACATTGACGGAAGAACGAGTTTACAATGGATTGTACCGGTTATATTTTGTTTTATGGGCTGTCACCCTCATCATTTAGGCTGCTATGATTGTCACTGCATTTGCAACATATCTTGCAAAGATTTTGAATCAGCAAGCAGTTTTGAATACAGATTGGCTATCTATTCCAACTGGAGACACATCTGTTTGCCGGGCTTGTGGACCTTTCGAAGACCGACGAATCCAGATATCTTTGGCAATGATTGTCATTGGTACAAATATAAATCAGCCAGACTGCACAAACATCGCCACAAGTACCCATCGAAATCATTGAATATATATTGGCAATCGACTTTCAACCTCCAAAACCACTGTCTTCGTCCATACCCATATACACCATGACTCTCGAAGAATTTACAAACCTTTGTTCTGTTTAAAAAACGAATTTCACTGAAAGTGTTGTATCTGCAAGTACAACAGTATTTCCAATTATCCCTGCTGCACCTGCGAGTACAGGGATTATTTGAACGACGACCAATACGACTTTTGGATATTTGACTGACAGGGATTTGCCATCGGGTGGTAATCTGATGGAACCCCAATCAGTATATCTGGTGCGAAATTCCTTGTGGCAACAACTGCTGGATATACTGGAAAAGCGATACCTGGAGGCACATCTGTGACAAGAACCTTGAAGTAGCACAAATTTTCGGCTGGAAAATCAACAAATACATACATCAATCGCCATTCAAAAACTGCTAAGATGTCAGGAGAATCTTGAACAACAGTCCGCGATGTGACATCCACAGGAGAACTCCAACGAGAGTTGGAAAATAAAACACGCACAAATACGGAAGCAATGGACGAAAAACACCTCTGGGAACATATCCAAGCAATTAACACAGGACTGACAATCCTTGCTCAGTTAACGACAACCAGCAGGTTGAACGAATCCCTAAAGGAACAGCAATCTGTGAAAAATACAGAAGTACGAATGTTGGAATTGCTGGCAAATGGAGACAAAGTGATTGAGGAATGAAACAACCTGAAATAGAAGCTGCTTTTTACACAACAAAGATTAGGAACAACAGAGGCAAGAACCCCAGAGTGCAATCACAGAGATCTGGAAGAAGATGTCCGGAACCTAGAACAACAGCTGGAAGAGAATAACCCAGATCTGGCGGAATCGAAACAGGACCTGGATGATGCTCAAGCACAGATGGAGCAGTTCAGGAGTTTAGCAGAGGAAAATCGGGAACAGGTAACTCCAATTTTGACATTGACGGAAGGAAGGACAGGAGAAAGGGGTGAAGAAAGGGCAGTGAAGGTAAATGAGATTGCCAGCTATTAGGGAGAAGACAGAAAGAAACTCCGAGGGTGGAAGGTGCAGTTAGCCTTATAGATTGCCGGAAAACTAAAAGCTTTCAATACCACTTCCAAGAGCTGAGGCACATAGTGGGGTGCCAAAAAGTGGTAGCTTTGGCACAATTGATGCCTTTATGGGATGAGATTTCCGGGGAAGTCAAGCTCGAAACCTTGACCGACCTAGTTGACTTGCTAGACCCAGCCTTCAGAGACCAGGATAAAGCAGTGACAGCCATGAGAAAACTCAGGAAGTTCAAGCAACATGACCGCGAGTTCTCTCAGTACTACGAAGAATTTCAATGATACATAGCAGAAGTCAAATGGAATATAGAAGTCTAAATGGATGCGTTACATAACGGACTATCCAACGAACTCATGGACTCCGTATAACACGCTAAGGAGACAGGAAGCCTGGTCGAATTTGTCAAATTGTGCTCAAAAAAAGACTCAAAAATAAGAAGACGAGGGGCGGAAATGAAGTCAGAAAGATGGAAAGAATGCTACAAGAAGCCTGACCCAACAACCAACACCACACCCGCCCTAGATGCAGCACCAGTAGGAACGGTAACAGGGTACTTTGGCCCCGCTCCGATGGATCTCTCAGCCGTCAAAGGAAGAAAGTAACTCCAGAAGAACGCAAGTGGTGAAGAGAAGGAGGACTTTGTATGTCTTGCAGAGATTGCAGGCACTTTGTGGCATCATGCCCAAAAAAATTCAAAGCAGCAACAAGGCAGGTGGAAGTAATACCTTTTAAGAAAGCAGGAAATGAAATGGATGCAGATTCGGGAACAATGAAAGGATAGAAAGTCGAGTCAGGAAAAGATTAGACCAGTACAAAAAGGATGGCCATGGTGCTGGGCACAAATCTCCATTTTTTACAGTTGTCAAATCGTGTTCTGGAATTTTGCAGTTTTCAATTAGTAGTGCAGAAATTGAGAAGTCTTTAATCGAAAGCAAACATCTTGTTGTAAAATGTTCACTGAAAATCGGAGACAGGTTAATCGATACACACACGCTGATCGACTGCAGAGCCTCAGGAATAGCATTTGTGAACAAAGATTTTGTTTGCCATCATCCGTTAGAAGAGAAGGAATTACGCGAATCAAGTGAGTTTGAAGTTATAGATGGAAGACCCATCCAATCAGGAACCATTACGACCATGGCTAAATTAAATATAGGTATTTGATCACATCAAGAACCATTACCAGTGTTCATAACAAAGTCAGGGCATTACCCTATTTTGCTGGGACTGCCATGGTTACAATTCCACGATGTCATAGTCGAATTCCAGAGCCGAAGGAATGGCTTCGAATGCATTCATTGCCAACAGCACTGCCAGCATCAATCCTGTAAATGGATATGGGGCAATTGCATGGAAACAACAGCTGCAGATCCGGAAGGGCCGAAATTAGACATCTGTGATATAGCAGCATCACCTTTCCTGAGGAGAATAGGAAGGGAGAAACTCAAGGTTTACACCGTCACACAGTACGAAATCAGCAAAGCCTTGATAGTCAATGACCTACAGGAGAAACCCCTCGTAGAGGTCATCCCCAAGAAATATCACAAGTTTATACCCATGTTCTGCAAGGTAGTCGCAGAAACGCTACCACTGCACCGATCTTACAATCATCAAAAAACTTTGCAAGAGGGGTTCACACTGCCGTTTGGAGCCATATACAGCTTATCTCGAGAACAGCTACAAGTTTCAAAAGAATGGATAGAGAAAAACTTGTCCAACGGATTCATCCGGTCATCTTCATCACCTTGTGGACCTCCAGTACTGTGTGCTCCAAAGCTTGGAGGAGGCTAAATACTCTTTGTCGATTACCGAAGCCTAAACAAAGAAACAATAATGAACCGATACCCCCTACCATTGATCCAAGAAACCTTGCTAGAACTTTCCAAAGCTGGCTATTATACTGAGTTAGATGTCCGCGATGCATTTAACATGATGAGAATTGCAGATGGGGATGCGTGGAAAACAGCCTTTAGGACCCACTATGGACTTTTCAAATCACTAGTTATGCCCTTCGGACTTACCAACACCCCAGCATCATTTCAAGAGTTCATCAATGATGCGTTACGACCAGTCTTGGATATATTCTGTACAGTTTTGTTTTGCAGGATATTCAGATTTACTGCAACAATCTGAAAGAATACAAGAAACTTGTCCGAGCAGTAATGACATCGCTCAAGGAAGCTGGACTGTATCTAAAAGCAGAAAAATGTGAGTTCTATAAGGAAGAAGTCAAATACCTAGGGTTGATTGTTGGAGTAAACGAAATCAGAATAGATTTGAAGAAAGTCCAAGCAGTTGAAAACTGGGAAGCACCGGAGAAACTTAAAGAGGTCCAAGTGTTTTTAGACTTTGCTAACTTTTGTTGACGGTTCATATGGAATTACAGCAGGGTGGTTCAACCGATATCAAAACTTATGAAAAATTTAATATCTTTTTATTGGGGACTGGATCAAAAATGGGCTTTCGCAGAACTCAAAACAGCCTTTATGATAGCACCAGTGCTTGCACATTTCAATTATGAAAAAGAGATAGTGCTCGAAACTGACGCCTCAAGTTACGTATCCGCAGGAGTCCTCTCTCAGTAAGACGACCAAGGTGTGCTATACCCAGTGGCCTGCTTCTTCAAAATACATTCGCATGCCCAAGAAAATTATAAAATCTACAATCAATCATTAGGCATGATAGTCAACAGCCAGGAACAATGGAGACCCGAATGCCAAGGATCGGCACATCCTATCAAAATCCATACCGATCACAACAACTTGGAGTACTTCATGATGTCTAAATCGCTGAACCAAAGACAAACCAGATGGTCCAAGGTCTTGTCAAGGTTTATGTTCATAATAGTCCATCGCCCAGGAAAATAATGTCAGAAACCCGATGCACTTACAAGAATGCCAGGAGACATTCTTCAGAAGGGGGGGGCAGAAAAAACCCAACAAATCATATTACAAATGAAAAATCTCGACAAGGAACTGTGCAAAAACCTGGTAGTAGCATTCATGGAAACAGTTAACCTGGATAATGACCCTGTAAATTCTGATGAGTTGTGGAACTGGGCAAAAAGTGTATGTAAGCAATGCCCAGAATTGGGCACACACAGGAAAGAACCACTAGATGTCTCCGAGTTACAACAAATCCAACCAATGGACGAAGATAAGCTCAAGTGGATCCAAGAATGCCATGACTCTGCGGTCGCAGGACATCCAGGATGAGCAAAAACTTATGACCTGCTAAGCTGAAATCACTCCTGGAATCAGATGAGGAAGGACGTGGATCGCAATATACGAAATTGCCACATTTGCCAACTGAACAAGGCAACATATGGAAAAACTCATCGCTTGTTACGACCGTTAGCAGCACCGGAGCAACGATGGAATGACTTGAGCATGGACTTCGTTGTCGGACTGCCAGAAAGTGAAGATATCAATGCAGTATGGGTAGTAGTCGATTGCATAACCAAAATGTGATATTTGGTATCCTGAATTGGCAAGATAGATGGAAAGAAGCAGGGAGAAATGTACGTTAAAAAAGTATTCAGACTGCACATATTGCCCGAAACATTAGTGTCCGATTGAGGGCCACAATTAACTTTGGAATTCTGGCAACAAGTCTGTGAAAGATTGGGAATCGAACTAAAGTGGTCAACCACATTTCATCCCCAGACTGACGGCCGAACTGAAAAAGTCAATGCAGTAATGGAACAGTATCTCCAAAACTCTGTTAATAACCAGCAGGACGATGAGGTCTGGTGGTTACCATTGGCAGAATTTGCAGCTAATGATCATACATCGGAAACGACTAATTGCTCCGCGTTCTTTGGCAACTACGGCTTTCATCCACAAATTACCTTTGGCCAATATCCAATCACAGATCCTAACAATATACGCAAAGTCAATGCCAAGTAGATGGCCCAATGGATGGAATAACTTTTCAGCGAACTCAGGCAGAAATGAAAAGAGCCCTGGCCGTACAGTCTGAACAGGCCAACAAGTCCCGAAGGGTCCGCACGTTATTGGAAGTCAGTGATAGAGTATGGCTGGACGCACGAAATATATCAATAACCCAACCAAGCAAGGAACTCGACTGGAAATGCATAGGGCCGTACAAGATCACCGAGGTCATTAGTCCCTGGGCGAT
>WHVE01000714.1:0-67332 GCA_015178995.1 Trichophaea hybrida | reverse complement strand
TTAATTGACTGTCGTTCTTGTAGATTATATAACTCACATCCGATTGCATGGTTTTCCCGGTTTTCTTGGCGCCTGTTTTGCGTACAATTTTGAACTTTTCGTCCTTATGCATATTTCTCGTTGCAATATCGGCGGCTATTCGGTGAGGATTCTGTGCACGTCGTTGGAGCAATGTTTGATTAATTGATGTATTCACAGTAGAGGCAGGCGTGCATGTGGATTCACTCCCGGCTATACTGCTAGAAGCCGGTTGTTGTGCTTCAGCCATTACTTGAGGATATTGTATGTGAAGAGAGAAGAATTGAGTGTGGAGAAGAGGGAGAACCTGAAGAATATATAAGAAATTCTGCGAAATTCAAGTCGAATCAACATTTTGAGCGGTCATTATACACATTCTAGTATTATAGAATTTCACGATAGACCCTGCTGTATGGCAGCAGATTTGCAAGGATGTTGGCCTTATACATACCCTATGAATTGTTGATAATAATAAATGAAAATGAACGGCCGGCAATATAATGTTTTGTCACAGCGGCCGATTGTTGTATGTTCAGTGTAAGAGCTGTTAAAACTGAAGTGATGTCATGTGAAACAGTTTCTGCGGTTATGTTGAACGGATGTTGCCTTGAGGTTTAACGGATGTTGCCTTGAGATTGAACATAGTATAAAATCATGCCAAATCTAGCGCCTGCTGGTATTATTATTTTAGCTGTCAAACTAGATTGAACCTAACACCATAAAGACCCACCTTTCCCCCACCGTCGAACTGCCATCATCTCCAAAAACAAAGTCCACACGAACCACACGAAAGAGCATCAAATATGGTCTACACACCAAAAAACAGATTTTCGAGACTCCCGGCTGGCAAATATGGCAAATCAACATTACGCCCTACAAAACGACGTTATCAAGCGAACCAAGGCAAGACTGGTGTCGAGGCAGAATTGGTCCGGGCACTTGGCGCATTGCGTAGTCTCCATTCCAAAAAACGGCGCGCAGCGGAGCGCCGACCTGAATCAAACTTTGTGAGCAAGGAAGCAAAGGAGAAGTGGATTGAGGAATTTGTGGAGAGTGAAACAGCAGCAGCAAGAAAGAGGGTTGCGGAAGCGAAAGCAGCAGTAGAGAGAGAGCAAGATACTATGTTGAAAAGAGCGGTGGCTGATACAACTAAAATGACATTTGAAGAGATGTTGGAAGCAATTGGAGATAGTGTTGATGATGTTGCAACTTCAGACGAGGAAGATGATGAAGATGAGGAAGAAGATGGAGAGGACAATGAGTATGCAGAGTTGAGTGATGATGACGAACCTGACTGGGTGGTTGGCACAATCAACAAATCAGTGCAGGAACAGCTGAACACCTTTCGCACGAATCGAATGAAGCTCGAAGAATTGACAACTCTGGGATGGGCAGATGCAGAAGATTACTTTCGCGAGCAGGACAGAAAGTACGGCACTGCTGAATTGAAGGTTCCGGCGGTGTTAACTCCAAACACAATTTCAAATCCTGCCACTTCATCTATGGCCCAACCACCCTCTCCTCTGGGAACTAGTGATTTGCTATTAGGAATTGGAATGCCTGTTGAATTCACGCCAGTCGAAACAGTTGAATCAGTATGAAATTTTCCCTTGCATGCCTTGTCCCCCACTAATTGTTATACAGATGTCTGAACATATGGGTACGGAGCATAATGGCCCGTAAGCATAGATCATCATATAGTCACGAATTGTCATAGTGCTATTTTCGACAGTTTTTTAATTCTAAATGCGGTTTTAGTTCTATTTTTGTATTTGTTAGTTTTTTATGATTTCTGTGACACCTGAAAACATTGTCTGTGCATGTGCAGTGAAAGAACCGGACGTATAACCTTTGACCACGCCAGATATACGAGATACACCGCCTATCAGCTTGCTGATATTGAGAATAATTATTTTAAGTATGAGAGTAAAAACTTAATTGATACATTATATGCCACCTGAATTTTACATCATTGTTGTTATATTTGTCTCACTAGTTGCGTTCCAATCACAACAGGAACCAATTTTGAAGTCAGCCGTTATCAACAATTTAAATGAAACTCCAACTTCATAAGCGGCCGCTTAGGCCCTGTACAGATGATGGTGATCTCACAAAGACCTCATGGATGACCATGAATATTTGGCACAACCAGCTGAATGACGAAAGTGGGCTGTTTATAATACACACTCACGTGATTACCATTATGCTGTGCAATGCCGGTCGAAAGCGAGATATTACTACCAAATATATTTCAACAGGTAGGCAAACTGTCCATCAAATGTCAAATACTAGTACCATTATGCATAGAATATAGTCATATTGAAACAGGTATTATAACTGCTAATAAATAGATATCAATATCATTATCGAGATATCAGTTGTAACCAATTCATCCAAGTAGCCACTGAATTGAACGAATTAAATCACCATTTATCTGTATCGCGAGATACGATCTTGTCAAATAAGCACAACAGTCAGCTTTTACCATCAAATAGAGTGCAATGGTGCGACAAGACACGTAGGCTGCACGAGTAAAAGTGAACGTCAACGGAGCTCAACGATTTTTGGTCACACAATATTGGGCATGGGAGGGAATAATGCAGTGCATTAGTGTTATCAGAGAATTGGCTGCCTTTATCGACAAAGCCGTGGTGTGCAATTTTTCCAAGTAACATCTAAATGGAAGGAATTAAATCACGAGTTATCTATATCAGAAGGTGTATTCCTGCCAAATATGCAGGAAAGCCAACTTTTACGATCAAAGACAGTGCAATGGTGCGACAAGACACGTAGGCTGCAGGAATAAAAGTGAGCGTCAACGATTTTTGGTCACCCAATATTGGGCACGGGTGGGAATAGATGCAATGCATTAGTGTTATCCGAGAATTGGCTGCCTTTATCCATAAAGCATTGGTATGCAATTTATCTGAGTAATGTCGGAATGGAAGGAATTGAATCACGAGTTATCTGTATTGCGACAAATCATGCTGTCGAATACGCATGGAAGCCGGCCTTTACAATCATATTAAGTACAATCCGGCGATATGACACGTACGCTGCAGGAGTAAAAGTGAGCGTCAACAGAGCGTCAACGACTTTTGGTCACACAACATCTCTAGCATGTGAAGTTTTGTAAGCTCTATTAGTTTAATTGCAGTTTTGACTGTCTTTATTGGTAAATTGATTTTTACTGATGCACTCGAACATCTTTGGTAACCGAGCTTGGAGACATTAAATCACGATTAATCCGTATTGCATGGTATATTTATATTGAATATGTGTGAAAGGCTGCCATTACAATCATACCTATTGTTTTTGTACAATATGACACATACACTGCAGGACTGAAAGTGAGTGTCAACGGAGCGTCAACAATTTTTGGTCACACACTTGTGAGCACGGAAGGGAACAGATGAATTGCATTAGTGTTATCGGAGTATTGTCGGCCTCTATATAAAAATCAGTTGTAAGTGATTCATTCGAGTAGCCACTGAATTGAACGAATTAAAAAACGATTTATCTGTATCGCGAGGTATGTTCTTGTCAAACATGCATGAAAGCCCGATTTTACAACCACATTGAGAGCAATTGTGCGACAAGACATGGAGGCTGCAGGAGTAAAAGTGAGCATTGACAGAG
The DNA here is from genome assembly GCA_015178995.1 of Trichophaea hybrida. Taxonomy (NCBI): domain Eukaryota; kingdom Fungi; phylum Ascomycota; class Pezizomycetes; order Pezizales; family Pyronemataceae; genus Trichophaea; species Trichophaea hybrida. The sequence goes on along the minus strand of WHVE01000714.1, from coordinate 63,675 downwards.
CATCAACGATTTTCGTGCACACAACTCTCTATTACATGGGGTTTTTTCTGCTGCACTAGTTTCATTGTAGTTTTGACTGCCTTTATCGACAAATGATTATTACTAACATACTGTCCATTATGTCTTCCTACGAACGGTCTGTGGAAGCAGGTATATAAGACATCCAGAAATCATTGCATAAATCAATATTTTTGACGGCAGTACACTTTGAAGTCCTTCATATTCTGCTTTAATATTCCCTTCAAACGCTTCTTCAATGGCTGCTGCAAAGTGCATTGATACATCCACACTCGAAATAATGTACTCCACAAAGGAAGAACGTGTGTTTATACGAGATTTGACTGATGAAATATTGCAAATGGTGTTCGATAAATGGTGGACCTCCATGAATGTGGAAACAAGACTACAATTGTGTGGAGCGGCTCCTGGCATGCAGCGGGATGGCAATTCTACAAACATTGCGCAAAAACCGAAATTGGCTGCCCCAGCGTCATTTGTATCGTTTGCCACACAGTTTTGGTACATCCATCGCAGAATGGAACAAGTACTATGGCGAAACACCTCCAATCAAAGACACACCAAGCAGAGCTGAATAAGTTAACAGAATCAGACATTTCCTTATTGACAGATACAGCTGGTGATGAGCAAGCTTTAGCTGAACTGAAGATGAAAGGCAGTCAGGGTGTTATGGTGGTAAGTAGTTCCCATCAAACACAGGCTGATTGAAATCCCTGACCATACTGACAATTTTAACAGATAGAACGTACAAAACTGGCAGATAATGACTTTACAACTCTTGAATTCAACCAAGAAACCTGGAACCGCTATTTGATGCTAGGATTTGTTTCTGCTCACATTCCGTGGAATGCTATAACGAACCTGGAGTTTCGACGAACGTTCAATGCGTTACGATGCGATTTGATCCTTCCTTCAGCAAGTACTCTCAGTAATATTTGCCGAAGAGAATACTCCCTCGCAATTGATGCAATCAAAAAGCAGTTGCCAACAAAAAATTAAGTCAGTATAGCATTAGATCGATGGACATCAACCAATAAATTGGCGATTGTGTCGGTCATTGGCAATTATATAGATCTCAACTGGTGCCTTTGAGAAGTACAGCTTGCATTTGATGAGGTTTGTGGCCACTTGGTTTTGATATTTTGTACCACTGACAAACAACTATAGGTTAAAGGCAGACACACAGGTGAGCAACTGGCCGAGCATTTGAAGGAGGTACTTGAGCGTTTCGGCCTTACAGACGGTGGATTGCTCGGTATAACCACTGATAACGCCTCATTCCATTATTCAATGACTCGGCAGCTACAATCAACACTCGAAACCTCTGGAATTCAATGGTTGGCATTACGAAACCATATACCATGCATGGCGCATGTCATTCAGCTTTCTTTAGGGGCATTTATGAGTAGTTTGGGGGTGAAAGGGCTAATGAAGTCATGGGAAGCAAATGAGCGTGACGAGCAATTTGGAGAAAATGAGATCGCGGTATTAACTAAAAGCCAAAAGCTGCAGAAGTCCGGAAATGCAAGAATCTCTAAGGTAGCAGCCATGACGCCTGGATTAGCTAAGATAATTGAAAAGGTAGTTACTGCATATTATCTATACATTGATTCTGAATACTGACTTTTGAAATAGCAGAGAATGCTTGCGGTATTGATTACTCTGACTTCTGGAAGACGTAATGAGTTTCTCAACTGCCAGAAATCCAAAGTCAGAATTGCAGTACTGCCTACCATGGATGTAAATACACGGTGAAATTCAACTCTGGAATTAAGAGGGCAGGCGTACAGATTGCGAGAGATTACACGCGAGTGGCTCATATATCCTACTTTCCGTGATTACCGGCCTTTATTTACAACAGAAGACGAATGGATTCTTGTCAAATACGTAATGGAGGTGCTGAGACCATTTCGTTACTGGACACTTTGGATGTCAAAACGGCGTACAGTCACCTTACACCATGTCATCACCATATACAATGATATATTCGATCATCTAGATGGTGTAATGCGTGCTTTGGCAAAGAAGAAAACTCAGTGGCAAGAGGATCTATACTTTGCTTTGAAGTTTGCACGCCAATAGCTGTCCAAATATTACTCCGAAGTAACACCAGAGACAGGCATGCTCCTCATGGCAGCACAAATCTTTGATTTGTTTCGGAAGTTGCGATCATTTCGGAAGTGGAACAAGGCTATGGATGTCAATCCTGAGGATGAGGGTTTCTTCACTGCCCAGTAGAAGGATGCATTCATCAAATATGTGGAGCACGAATAATGCACCAAAAACCAATTTAAGACCGCCGGAAAACCTCAACCAGTACCGAATCATAACTTATTCGCCTCCATTCCAGTGTCGGGGCCAGGTCAATTGACTTATGATCCATATGATTTGTCCAGTGATGATGAGTATTTTACACCTGCAAACACGGCGGAATGTACTCCCAGGCGTAGCGATCGCCCAGCACCTTTATCGCCGGCCACTACACTCCATTTGAATTCACCACCTGAGATACCTAACAATTGGGGACAAATTAATCCCTATCCTAATGATTATCATTCCGACCCCACCGAGATGAGCAGGGCTTTCTGGATACCCGACATAACTGACTGGTGGCGACAGCAAGAAAAGATGAACACAAAGTATACCGATCTAGCCAATATAGCACGGGACATCTTCTCAATCATGCCACACGGGGTTGGAGTGGGAGCCAGCTTTTCACTTGGCCGAGATGTCATAGAGTGGAGGCAGTCAAAAACTTCGGGTGAAACACTTCGAGAAACAGTGGTTGTTCGGCAGTTTGCGAGAAGTAATCTCAGTCTTTTGGCCAGTGATACATCACAAATAGATTCATCAATATCTGATGACGATTCTGAAATCAAGAAAGACGCTGAGGAAAGAAAGCTCCATCGGATGGCCAAGGTTCATGACTTTTTGGAGATGTGGCAGGGCAGTCAACACCTACGCGCAACTCAGAAGACATCACGTGCCCAGAATAAGCAAATGACTGCCATGGGTTACATTTCAGACACTGAAGTGACAGTTAAAGCATCATGGTCAGCCTTTGAACATAATGGTGTTGCAGATTTCAAAATGACTGAAAAATCTCCACTTCCCTCGTCCTTATCACAGATTGACCTCCCTGGCGGCAAAACCTAAGTTCTCAACATCCAACGAATACATAGGATCGATCGCCATTCTAGCCAAGGTGATGATGATAGTCCTTCCGAAACAAATTCTGATACTGATGATTGGCTCCATTGGAACGGTGACTTGGACGAACCAAACGATGATGAAAACGATGGAGCGGCTGACGATGAAAACAATATGGACATATGCAATGAATCTGATGGGATTGATGAGCCAGAACAGCCATATGTACATGCTGCCCCTAACATCGCAGGCTTTATCAGACCAGTTCGAAAGTCTAATCGCACAGCAACTCTGATCGTTATGGACCCTGCGCCCGTCAACAGACAGCAAAAACACAATAAGAAAGGAAATAAACGATGGTAGAGCGGTGATCATTATTTTATATTGCTTTTGGTTTTCTGTTTCTTGTAATGGAGCATAGGTATCTTTTATTTTGCAATTTTCTTGGTCACTATTGAGAAATGTTCTATATTTCATGCATATATAATGAAAAGACTGTTAAGACAGTATATTAGAGAAACGCAAATGCTGGGCCCATTGTGATATTATTTCCGCATTTTTCAAGTTAATTTTAAAGGTAAGATTAAATAGATATGAATAAAATGTGCGAAAGGTGGGCAATAATATGATAATAGAAATTATTGATACTAAAATATTTGTGGTAATTGACACATACTACAACATACTGGAATTTACTACAACTTAAGTGTAAACATAGTTTTGGCCGTCTTTCTTGTTGTTACAAAGTTAAACTACCAGGTTATGATACATATTTAATAAATTGTAGTTATAATATTGAATTTAACTGAAGCGAGTTTAATGACGGGCAAAATTGCAAATTAAAATCGCTTATTCGATTCAATTGAGAATATCAAAAGTCGCATGTGCAATAGTATGAACCTGATTTTGGACCCGTCTAACAACCCGGGAATTTGGGCGGTTCCAAAATGTGGAGTCAACCCGGACCGTTCTTTCTGATTCGGTTCTACTGACGACCCGAACCGTGGATTTGGAAACGGGTCAGTTTCAACCTGGACCTGACCCGGAGGCTCCAGGTTGGAACCATTGCTAATACTAACTACCAACAGGAGTATTTCCACTCTTGAAATATCACTTGTACATTCTTATCAATCTATCATCAACATCACCTTATCAGCAGCCATGCAAGATATTCAATGAGGCATACATGCAGTTTGAAATCTGGACTACCAAATTACCAGCCATTGGCTTGATTACTGAGAGCAACTACTGATTTGCAATACTGGTGATTGTTGTTAAGAAACCAGATGGCTCTGAACTTTGGATGTCCATTGACTACAACGGTCTAAATGCAATTTCCACCTAAGACTGGTACCTACTCCCATACATCAGATATGATATTTACCAGTTATATCATTTCAGAGTATTTACCAACCTATATCTAGCCAGTAGTTACCACCCATTATATATATATGTTAATACCAGGTACAAAACAACATTTGATACTCTTGATGGCTACTCTGAGTGGATGGAAATTCTGTTTGGTCTGACTAACCCCCCTTCAGTATTTATTGACACCATACATCATATATTAGGTCCATACAATAAATAATCAATTGTATTCTTTAATGATGTGCTGATTTTCTCTTACAGTTTAGCCAAATACATGCTGCATATTGGCACCATCCTGTGGGCAATGATGCCAGTACATGCTCAATTGAATGACAAAAATACATTTTGAAACTATTCATATAACATTTGTTGGTTTCAAGGTCAATTCAAGTGGTGTCTATCCAGAAAACAAAAAGGTCACAGTCTGAAAAAACTGGTCTGTGCACATAAATACTGCCCAGGATTGGTTATTTCCTGTGTTGGCAGACAATTCTTGCCAATTTGTATACAAGTTCACATTCTGGATCACACAGCTATACCAATGTACAACCAACCAATATGTCCTGCAGTAACGTTGAAAGTATCGAGTACAATTTGATATTATGTTGGAGGGCTTTCGCATCATTTCTGGAACTGGCACTAAGAAATCCTGAACACAACTACATTCCAATACCAATACATAAGGTGTGGCGATTGCAGGTTTCCTGGCTCAACAGCACCAATGGAGAATAAAGAAAATACTGCTGAGATATTTGCTGGGCTTCTTCTGTCAAAAATTATTGGATGTTCAAACACACTGTGCAGTTTATTGCTGCAAGCTGTTGGTGACCTATAACAATTTAATCCACCAGCAGCCATATCATATCAATCAACATGCATCAGTATATATGGACACTATATTACTGCAGTATTTATTCGATCCAGAGATGTTTTCTAGCTGCCAATGGTGACACCTGGACACACCACAGCAGATGGACTGTTGAATTGAGTACTTCCCAGAAGCAGCCAATCTATTGGCTAATACATCAAGCAGGAACTACCATCTGGTACCAGCAACCCAATCAACCATCATCTCCATAAATACCATAGAAGTACAAATCATCAGTATAGAAGAAATGAATCATGATCTGTATGAATCACTGGTTGCAGATGCATGTTTTATTCAAATGGTCAATGTTCTTCCCACAGAATCAGAAGGAACCAACTCAAAGGATACTGTATATCTCCACAGTTTAAAGAAATACACTCTCAGAAAAACATGGTGCAGACAAGAATGTTATAACTTGACCATAGCCTGTTTTTTGTAGGAATTCTGGGGCATTCTGTATTGCACTGAACATGCAGAATGCCATCATCTCAGAAACTTATGAATCTCCACCTGATGGCTCATACAAAGAAGCAGAAAAAACATTGGTGGCCATTGCAACACAATTGTATTGACCTCATTGAATTCACTCAGAATAGATATTCATTCAATGTTGTGATGTTTGCCATGGTGTCAAGCATTCCAATCAACTCGTGTATGGCTTGCTGTAGCCACTGCAAACTCCAGAAACACAGGCCTCAAGGGTTGAAATCAATTTCATTACTGAATTACCTGCTATAGCCAGAAATCATTATGACAGCAAAAATATGATTGTCAATCTACAAATGAAGAGAGTGCGATTGAATGCAGCGAGGGAAAAGAAGCTAACTGCAGAAGCATTTGCCAGGGAGTATATCAATATGTGAATTCAAAATGAAGAAATGCTGGATAACATTATCTCCAATTGGGATATATGCTTTATACCAGATTCCTGAGGCTCCATAATGGCCGAATTGGATGTTGAATACAATCAAAGTACTGCCTACCATTTGCAAACAAATATACAAGTCCTGAATTTGAATGCAGTGGTCAAACGCAATTCAAAGGTGTATGTACTTCATTAGTCAAGGAGTTGGAATGTCTGTGCCCATTGGTGAATTGACCTACAATATTGTGTATTCTATGTTTTGCAAGACATCACTATATCAGGCTGATGTGGGATTCTTACCAAGAATATTCATTATTCACCTGGCAGCACCTTCTAGTGGCGGCTGCCAGCCAAATATCGGCTTGAATGCATACTCTTTCACCAGGCAGAAGAGGCCAGATATCCATATATGGAGAGAGTGGTTGGAGGGAGGGCAAAACAGAATGCTTTAGGAAACTAATAAGTCTTGCTGCCCACATAAGTTGAAGTTGGGTAATTCTGATCTTATCAACACCAGGCACCTGCAGATTGATTGCACAAATCTTCCAAAATTGGAGTCAGCCAATTTTAACTTGGGAACATTTCAACAAACTTTTGGCAAGCTATTTGGAATAACCTAAGCAATCAGTACCATGTTCAATACCGCAGCTGACTAGATCATAGGTAATGTTTTCAAAGTCTCCCACTTGAAACAAAATTGTGTGAATTACAGATGAAAATATCTTCCACTACCACCATTGTGGATGCGGGCCAACAAAGATCAAGAATATGAGATGGTAGACATTCCCAAACAACAGGGCATTTCAGGCAAAACCTGACAATATATGATAACATATTTTGGATATCCTGATACAAATTGGCAGCCATTGGCCAATTTGACGGACAGCTGCAGACATTTACTACAAGATTAATGCTAAGAAAATTGTCTCTTGGTTCATAAATAGCTATTTAAAGGCTATGATTTGGGTTTTTTGGATTTCTTGTAGCCTTTAATATACGGAAGGCAGACTTGACAGAATTTAGCTCAATTATCTTTTTCTGTGCACTTAATTTTCAACTGTTGCTGGTTTGCTTTGAGCAGAGGTAGTTGTGCATCAGCGAAGTCAATTGTCCGGTCCCAGAGACCCTGGGATTCTCCAGAGATTGCGGAGATTGATCTTGAATGACACACTCTGCAGACCCCCCAGGAGTCCTCCAAAACTGGCAAATGCTGCCTCATCACACTTCATTGTTCTCCCATAAGCATTGAAGGTGCTCTGGAAGATACCTGTATTACAATAGTGTACTCTGTAGCCACTTCTGATTCCTCAAACAGTTCTCTGGGAGATTTCTATATCATAATAGTGTGATGTGTTGACACTTCTGATGCCTACAGAGTATTCCAGGAGATTCCAGAAGTACAGCAAAGTTCTCCGTGTCTGCTTCTGGACTCTGTGTAACGCTCTCGTATATTCTGGGATGACTCAGCAGCACCTGGATCAATGTCATCATTTCTAGATAGAATCATGGTGTGTCACCCATTTTCAGATGTGCCTGTAGCATCGCATACATCTTTGGTATTCATCAACTGCAGCCTGCTGCAATCAACTGAAATGACCAATATCCACGTGGCACTCCAGTAGCATCTCGACATGACCTTGACAAAAGACACCCAACACCCAAAACACACAACACCCAAAAAACACAACCCCCAAAAAACACAACCCTTGAGAAACATAACCTCCGAGAATCATATTCTCACTTAAATACAATTGCCGGGTCCTCTGTATCCTCCCCTGGTGCATTTGATACTAGATCACACACCGAGTGCTCAGCAGAGCTTGCAATTCTTGCGTCCATATAGCTGCCCATATGTTCAATGACGGCTGCTTGGCGACCAGAACCACTGGAATTCCAGTGTTACTGGCATCTCTTGTATAACACTATATCAAAAATCAGTGCAGTGGGCTCCCTTCTCAGAAACCACAGGACTTCGTTCATACCATTTGGGAGATCATCTCATTTCACACACCAAGAGTCATTATTCAGCAAAGCGGTTACCTGCTGTAGCCATAGAAGTTTCTATTCCATCTTCAACAAGTACAGTAAAGTCACCATAGGCCTCGCTGTAGCGACTAGTCGACCCCACATACCACTGATTGTCCCCTGCAACAGTATTGCATTGATAATGAGAATTATCAAACTTTGAAACCTTGAGAATACTTCAGAGACACATAATTGCATGTGTCAGGGTATCAATGTGCTTACTAGGTCCACCAGGCACTCCCACATGTGTTATGTACCATTGAGTGTGGCAACAGCACTTTGCTGATGGGTCATGGTGTCGAGGGCTTCATCCCATGCCCTATCGCAAATGTCCAATTCGTTCTCTTGAGATGCCAGCAAGGGGTTTACAGTATTCAGCACACATCTCAAGAAGTCATTGGCTACATCAAATGCTGCTTTGCAATACAGTGGCACCTTGCTTCCAGGTTGCTCTTCATTCCCGATGCACCATCAATGGCTGGAGGGGCTGCTCAGGCATCCGAACTCCTTGTAGGCCGCCATCTGGCATGGGTCATGGGAACAACAAAGATTGTATCTTGGCTAGGAGATTATTCTTGAGGGGATCGTGAGCACATCAACAACCGAGAACGGACTGTATTGGTGCTCCCAAGGTTAAATTTTGATGTGTTTCATTGCAGTCGGTTAGTTGCCTGGATGATATCGGAGTGGGCCCTGCTTGGGCTTGTTGAGTCTATATTGTAACTGCATCGATTGTTTTTATCAGTTGACAGTAGCACATCATCATCATAATCCGAACCATTGGTGAGATACTCATTATGCTCTGGGAGTTGATCATCGTTTCGTTTGATATCACCCAGTACATTCCATTGGCCGTGAAGATTTGCTTCATACACATTATGGATTCATCTGGCCTTATATGTCTGGGAACATGTACAGAATCTATTTCACTGGCCATTCTTGCAGAGCGCTGAAAATCATGCTCTGGAGAAGCAGTAAGGATAGCACATTCTGAGGCCAGAGGTGATGAGAATATAACTCAATGTGATGTGAGAAGAACAGGTCTGAATAATGCTCAGGTGCACCTGCAGAACCTCTTTTTTTTCATAGGGAACTGAAGGTAACACAGTGGTTCACATTGAAGAGGACAACCTGTTTATTTCCACTGAAGTTGAGGACCACCTGAGCTGCTGATCTGTACACTGAGATCAGGGATCTGGGGGTGAAACATACAGATATTCGGGCTTCAGGACAGCTTACCAATGTGAGGTAGCTAGATTCAGATGCAGACCTAGTTGAGTGAGATACAAGCCCATGCTCAGCATCAGAGTTGTCCAGAGTGCCAAATATTAAAGCCAACCTACTACACGGATTGGTTTGAATACATGAGAGCTACCAGTGTTCTGACCGTTACGATACTGGTGCTTCACATTCCGTTGTGGCTTCAACTTTGCCCAAGAAAGTCTCTTTCCTTCAACTGTCCTCAAATGTGTCAAATACCTGGCCATAGGAGTAGCTGCATTCGAATCATCGATGCTTTTCATTTTGGTTTTGTGACACATCAAGTACTGGGTTCAATGGTGCCACAATCATTTACCAGTAGCTCGACATATTTGAGCACAAGCACTACAAAGTTTACTGGTTCTGTTCAACTAACCAGAGTTCGAATATGCGAACCGCAATGAATCGTCGTAGTCTTCTGTCAATAGTTCTCTCTATCAATCTGCAGGACCTGCTACTTCACGATCCCGCTGTTGCTGTGATTGTCCTGGGTAAAGTCACATTTCTTATGATGGAACAGTATTGGAATCGGAGATGCACCACTTTGGCAGCCTCTATTGCTTAAAAATGGGAACCTGCAGTGATCGAACTCTTGCAGTACTGCACCACAGCTATATTTAATCTCAAGCTGAATGCACATAGAAACTTCTGTAGTGTGAATTGTGTCTATCAAGATACAGTCAGTTCACCTGCAAACAAGATCCGGTGGGGAAAAGTGTTCATGCAATGGTCGATAGAATAGGGGCTTTAGTCCAGGTGGAGCTAAAATGATTTGAATGGCAGACAGGCGAGTTAAGTGGTAGGTTTGAAGAGATGATAAAAAGGGACAAGATGGAACAGAGCAGAAGAAACAAAAACATCTTGTATAATTTGCAAGGGGGATGCTGCAGGGCACACTAAACATCTTGTCATAAGAATTGTGTGACTATCAGCTGGTTTGATGTTGAACCTAAGCATCAATTGTCACTTGATCATTGCATAATCTGGATGCATTGAGCTGGAGACCAGTCTGTCGCAAAAGCTTGGGCAAGCAGAGTACAAGTGAAATATAGCTAGTACTGATTTGGAAGCTGGAATGATTGGCAGAGCTTAGTCTCAGTGTGTGGTAGATGCACTCGGGATAGGGTGGACAATTAGAATTGAATGAATTGCTATTTCAAGTACAATCTGAAGCTCATTTGCTTTCTATTGCTGCTTCTGGATAAGAAAGTTTCACCTGACAGCTCAACCACTGGGCTCCCGCACCCTTGGCCACCGCCATATGTCATTCTTCACAACTACATTCTGTTTTTCATGTGGTGTCAAGTGGATATATTCCATAACTCAAAGCCATCGATTCTCTGACATTTTGTCCTAGTAACACATGGAAGATAACAGAGATACAGCCAATCAAGTCCATTTTGAAGAAGAAACCCATGAACAGCAGAAAAAATACTCCCATCCAAACTCCGTACAACCATAAATAATACTCCCAGATGCACCCCAGCAAATTAAACAAACAATTTATATGACCCATCAATGAAATCCCCAATCCAGGCGTACCCAGAATCACCCAAGCAGCTATTCCAATTGTGACAATATCCCAGCCTGAATGGCAGTCTCCTCAATGAGTGTTATGGGAATGTGGTAGATGTCCTCCTTGCTGATCATCAGATAATTCATCAGTCCATGCGAAAACACACTTTGGTAGTACCATTGAGCATATGGTGTGCAGTGACTCTATAATTGAAGCCATATGGACCAGTATTGACCAGCCAGGTGTGAGGCTCACATATTTGACCCAGTCGCACAATCCATCCAAAAGAATTCCACTGTTTGTAGAGAACCAATGGTATCTGATGAATCACTGCATAATTGGCATCCACATGGATAAACCCAGTACACCAAATCATTTTGGTGGTAATGAAGCCAGAGCACCAGGGGGAATTCTGGAAACTGCTGATAACTTCACTGCGCCTGTTCGCAGAATCTTCGGAGACCATGGAAATACCATGGATGTCATGGTTGAAATGGCAATGAATCTACTATGCCACATGGCAACCTGGCATGGCAAAGGGCAAAAAGATACAGCCTTCTGAAGCAGGGGTGAAAGGACAGCAGAGCCTGTACTAGGCTGTTGGTCTATTCCAGGGACAGTCACTGAACTGCTGATCAACTCAGGGAGGAAAGATCATTGGAGCCATTTCAAAATCTGTCTCTCTAAACAACGGCTGGCATCCTACTCTTCCTTCCAACTGCCATCAGCAATACCATCTCTTTCCTGCTTCAACGGTAGCGAAAAGCAAGCAATGTGCCAGCAATGAATCCACCAGGCAACCCCTTGCTCGCCTTCAACCTTCTATCTCTGGAGTCGGGTAACTGAATCATCGAGTTGTTTTGTTTTTTTGTGAGACTATTCCAGTGTAACTGGATGGAAATTCTCTGCTGGGATGTATACCACGGATGCAACTGAAGCCAGTCATGATTCGGTCTATTGGTGGATTGTCCATGCGTGATGGACTTGGGTCATCACAGTGGGAGCTTTCTCCTGAGCTTCAGAGGAACTTCCCTTCAGAATGGTGGTTTGAAGGGATATGATCGCTGACAACAAAGCCTCAAAACCATGATCTGCTACTCCTTGCATATTCTCAGATGTCTCTGATATTGTGAACGGCCACTGAGTTGTGTGTCCTGTGATCTTCAGTGAGTGGTAGGGAAGCGTCACCGTAACTTGCTCTTTGCAACCAATTTGAGCTTCTGATGCAACCGACCAACCCTTAGTCGTCGGACCTTGGAAGTGGTGTGCCTCATCGAAGATTTCCCATGACCACTGGCAGTTGGAAAGCTGGCAAACTTTGTTGAATTCATTTCGATATGCCCAGCTTGGAAACCTATTGTATGTGATTATGTTGATGTCCTACCATCTGTTGATGTCCTACCATCTCATGTGATGTTCTGCACGACGGTTGAAGGGTGCGTGACTCAGGACACCAGCATCCTCTGCGCAGAGATGGTTTGCCGAAAACAGAGTGGCTTTTGAAATGGTATTCATTGTACTGATAAATGTCATGCCGACACTTTGGAGCACCACACCAAGTACCAGATTCCAGAGTGGGAGGTCAGATGTCTGCTTGTCATGAAGCAACTGGAGAAGACAACGAGGAACATGGTTAGGGTGAATGCAAGGGTACCATTGCTTCTAGACTGCGCTGAGGGTTGAGAAGCCTGTTTCCACTGCCTGATACCATTCACCAAGCAAGACATTAAACAGCACCAGGCATTGTATCTCATGGTGATTTGTCACAGCCTTGGTATTTGACTTGGCATAATGAGCAGCAGCCAACACACTGAATGTCTTGCCATGTCCCATTTGATTAGCTAAGGGCACTCCAGGAAGGCCCACATCAAAGATCCATCTCAGCACAATGAACCAAATTGCCTTGTTCTAATGTGCAATATATCTCACTTCTGCCAATTGTTTCAAGGTGTACTTTTGCCATCAAATGGCATCTGTATGGAAATCTCCACATGGCACAGCACCAAGTAATGCAACAGCTTCTTCAAGAAACCCCTGCTGAAAGGTGATGTTGATAGTGGCCATGAGAGCATCATCTGAAACTTTCACGGTCTCATCACCTCGATTCTCGATCAACACTTTAGCCAATTGTTGATTACTGTCCAAAACATTGGTGATCATAATATCCCTCACCAGGGCAAGAAAAGCACTTGGGGTCGGTGGCAGAGGCAATACAGCATTGTCAACTAGTTGGGCTGAGGCCCATCTCTTGCTGGGTGTCTCGGATCGTGCACTGCCAGTGTACCATCTGATTCCAGTTAGCCCAGAACTTCATTCATCACTTCAGGCAGTCCTAACTTACTCCCTCTCAATCATTGCATTTCCTGGGCTTCTCAACTCAGAGGATATTCTGTGGCTGGTTTTCTCCATCACCATTGCACAGGTTTGCCTGAAGGAGCAGAGTCGCTGATTCAGGCGCAACTGCATGCAAGTTCTGGACCTCCTCATTCCATGTTTCCTGGTTCCAAATACCACCATAAATTTTTTCCCCATTTGTAACTCCAGTGTCTTGAACAGCTTTTTTACTCAACCAGCAGTTGTATATGGTCTGGAAAGTGAATGGCCCGTTCGGCTTTGCCTTAGTGATCAACTTCAGAGTGCGGGAATATTCATCATATCCTTCAGATGACAGGAATCAACTGCCAGAAGTGACATCTCTGCACACCTGCACCGCAAATGACATGTTTTCAATATAAGCCACTTGAATATTTGGCTGTATAGGATTGTGTTCATCACTGCTTCCGTCTGCCTTCCGCATTCTACTACCTCCCTTCCCTGCCATTATGGCAACTTTTCCAGTCCCAGTAGCTGTCTCTCATAGGCAGTTGCTGCGATTTCGGATCAAATGGTGTATCCAGTCATTCTTGATACTCTCAGACTCAACAAGCTGATCAAGGGATTTGAACTCCGTATTACACTAGATGAAAACCAAGATAGCTGTTTCCCAATGATTGAATCTGGTGCGCCCCTCAATCCGCCTCTTCCACAAATGGAGTGGTCCCAATCACGCATTGAGTGTGCCGAGAAATAAGCTATTCATGCTGGACATGATTCTGCAACTTGGAGATATTGCTTCTTCCAGGTGTCTTGCTTTCCTTAGACCCCTTCTGAACATGGCCCATCCTAAACCTGAGTTGTCTGATGGTGACTTTAGCCCCAGCGACAGTGGTCGGCATTTTTCCATTTCCTGTTCCATTGGATGGGACAGTGTCAGCTGGCGCTTTCTGACCTCAGGATGGACCGAAAGTGATCTGCCACCAGCGTTGACTGAAGGGGATATTAGAAGTTGGGGTCCATAGTGACAGTTTTGGTAGCACTTTGGTCCATCTCTATTGCCCAGGGGCCACCCTCCCTTGACTCTCCCTGGTCCTTGTGGATGTTGCAATTTCCAGTCAAGGTGTCAGTGCTCCTGGTGTCTACAGCTGAGCTGAGAGTAATTGAGGGAAGATGGGCTAAATCACAGGTGGGGGAGGATTTGTAGACCATGAGTCTGGAGCAATTGGTGGTCTTGATGGAGGGAAAGGTGGATATGGGGTGTACCGGAGCCCTTCACCTCAAGGTTGAGGGGAACGGGCCTGTGTGAGGAACCTGGATCGTTCCGCTCCAGGTTGAACTGGCCGGGGATGGGGAGGCAGTGGTCTGTGTCAGTCTTGGTCAGGCAGCGGAGACATTGGTGGATTTGGGTTTACTGCAGGCTGTGGTGGTAGTGGTGGTGGCGGTGGTGGTGGTGGAGGTGGTGGTCAGGGTGGAACCCATTTGTATGGAACCCAGGTTTGTCAGTACTCATTCCACATGTGCCATCCGTCAGGGTTGATCATATGTGGTGCAGTATATAGAAGATAGTTGTTTAGTGGTTGTGGTTTGTATTGCAGTTGCTCAGTTGGTTGCCGGGGCAGTTGATAATTTGGATTGGGATGCCAGGCAAACCTGTGCCACATCTGAGACCCATCTTCGCTGCATTGGTAGTTCAGGCTGGGTTGTTGTAGAGGAGCACTGCCATGATTTTCATATGGATGTCCTGGATTGGTTGGAGAGTGGTTGTTGCAGGGGTTGTTCTGCGACATGATGTATCAAAGTTGTTATGAAGAGGAGGTTTGAAGGTTCAGTGCTTATTGCTAATAGCTCTATAGTACCAACAGATTTTGCTGAGAATGAGATAGTATGATGAGCTGCATTTGTGGGATGCAAGGGGCATTTATATATACTCAAAATTTTCTCAAGAACACTTTATATGTACCGACCTTGCCCATACTTTTCTGACCAAGCCACCTCGTGTAACACACTTCTGATATATGTTTTTGTCACCCATTATCTGCTAGGAGTGTTCAAGTTTATTACTAGATAACAGGTGGGGGATTACCTCTGCCATTTGGTTGCAGTTTCCCTAAGCCCACCCAATGTATGCTCTGATTCTGATGCTATAATACACAAAATATATGAATACCAACAATCACCTTGCTTGTTGCAGTGTGATTGTCCAAATCAGTCCACTGCCTGACAAGGGTGGTGCATACTTATGCAGGCGTCTATTTCTCGTATAACAAAGCAGGCATCCTGCATGACATTCCTGTCAGTAGTTGCTGATTCTGGGAATATACTGAAAATTTGCCACTCATCCGAACATACAACACTATCTAGAAATGCGATACTCTGATTGTCCAACCCTTAGCAAACTTAGGTGCCTTCTTATTGAAAGGTAGCTGCACCATTAGATACAATCTGAGCCCAACCGCTACTTACAGAATGATTTGAATCTTTGCATGCAGGTTTTGGTTGGGTGCTGGTAACCAAAACCATAGGCTTAGCAGGGGTTAAGGATGAGAACTGAATCACTTTGTGGTGTACAAACAATTTGTCAGGTAAAGTGATGTATAGTTGTTTGCCTATTTCAAGACTAGTTCTATCAAGCCTGCCT
Source organism: Trichophaea hybrida (assembly GCA_015178995.1). Taxonomy (NCBI): domain Eukaryota; kingdom Fungi; phylum Ascomycota; class Pezizomycetes; order Pezizales; family Pyronemataceae; genus Trichophaea; species Trichophaea hybrida. The sequence continues at coordinate 47,648 of WHVE01000714.1, read as the reverse complement.
GACATATGACATAGAGCCTCATCTTACTGGTAGGGTGGGTAACTTCAACCTTCAATAGCTGTCTTTACCCCTGATTCTGTTCTCCTCGCCATTCACCATACACTCACCCCAGCGCTTACTAAGATTTATCTTTCACTCATCACACTATCTACCATTTGCCATACCCTTGTTGCAGCCCATATACCATTCAACATATACTCGTTGTGCCCTATCAACTGATAATACTGTTCCAACAGCTACCAGTATCAGTGGTCAGGCGAACCATACCTTACAATTGCGATCCACATTCTGCAGAAATCTGAACTGCAATTCCACTGGTCTTGCTCAACATCATCAAAACCATTACCCAGCGGCATTTGACAACATGGGAAAGATAATACAACCACTTGGAAGAGAAGCCAATTGGAGATCTAGTAAGTAGCGAGATAAACACTGCAAGAATTAACCAAATTCGGGAGAACCTGACATTGCCCAAGGTTTCATACCGGCCATGCACACCTCCAAGGGCACTCCCATACCTGAGCGACCAGAGAGACACGATTTCATATTTGTAACTATGAGGGCAGTTACCCATCCAGAAGGCGATGGAGACGCTGCAGGAGAGCAAGTGGTTGGAGAGGATACTAGCCTCTACAACATAAATTGGAAACCCAATTGGAACCCATGGTACACATTTGCCAATGTGTTCAATTATGAACAAGCATGTGCTCTGGGTATACAAAACAAAACTTGGATATACGACTGTCTGCAGGGCTGCTGGGATTATGTCTGTACAATATGATCCCAGACAGTATCCGTGCTCTGGGAGCTGCTGAGACGCCTCAACATCACCCTGAGAGCAGAGAGTTGGCTTCATGTGCCTGGAAAATATGACAACATATACTGCAGGAACATGTTCAAGTGCATCCAGTTTCTTTTGGGACATGTACCGTGTGCGGAGCACCTGGATTTCACTCTGGTACAGCTGTACTCTTTGGCTGATTATTGATTTGATGGTGAGATGAACGCAGGCGAGTGGTGGTGGAAAACTCAGGAGCAATTATCCAACGGTGCGACAATTGTGCCAGTTATCTTTGCCTGGAACGAAACCCATCTGACCAATGTTTCTGTCAGCAAGAGGGCCTGGCCAGTGTATATGAGTATTATAAACATTCACAAAGATGTTTGACATGCAGCATTAAGGCACACCTGGATTCAGGTGGTATTCATTCCAGTTTCACCGAAAGCCACAACTGATATAGACTGTTCATGGAACCATGTGATCCATACCATCCTGATACCACTGAAAGAAGTCGATATCAGTAGCACTGAAAACAAGTGGAATTGTACCGATGGTTTCAAACATACTTGCTACCCTTTTCAAGCAGCATGGATTGGGGACTATCTGGATATTGCAATGATCACGAAGAAAGTTGGAGGAGAATGCCATGTGTGTACTACTAAATGAACCTGAGATGGGCCATGGCAAAGAATTTCACAACTGGGAGCCTCAATGTACATCACATCATGAGGAGCACCTGGAGGAGAATCAATCTGATGAATTCAATCAGGTGGATCTGCAACTGACTTAAATTTGGTTCTGGAATTATCCTCTGTACAACATCAATCACCTTTGGCGACCAGATTCGAATCACCAACCCTATTTGGGGATGGTGAAAAATTTCTTCAACTGTCTTTTTAGAGTACCTCACCAATCAAGGCCTAAAAGCTAAATTTGATGCCTGGTTCACCTAAGATTCACACTACCTGAATATGTTGGGTTTCTCTAACCCCTTTGATGCTCTCAAGAATGGATTCTGGCATGGCAAAAATATCTGCGAAATTCTCAGGAGTCTATCTGCAGTACGTACATCTCTGGTTCCCAGTAATGTTGCAGGGAAAACAATCTCAGAAAGTAAATCAGATACAGAGGTTATGAAAACATTTCGGGCATTGATTGAACACTCATTAATAGCCAGTTGGAGAATGCACTCAGATATCGCATTGAAATTCCATGATGAAGCTCTCGAAAGCTCATACAAGTGTAAATAAAACTGCACTCCTCAGCATACTACTGAGGCGTGGACAACGCATTCAGCAACCGACTTCTATGTGCAGCCAACAATACCCATAGAGGTGGCGCCTGTGATGATCAAAAGTGAGCTTCATAGGCAAATGTATGGTATCACAAGTGGGGTAGCAGAGAACTTATGAGACATGCCTGAACTTAGAGCAGCTGCCTGCCACTACCTGGAATGCAGAGAAGTGGGCAACAACAATGGTATGACATGAAGCAGAGCTCTACAGAGTGTCCACAGACCAGCTTGCGCAGTTTGGCCAGTTGTTTAAAGAAGTTCAGGCCAACCTGGAAATCAAGCGGCATCCTGAAGCTTGCCGTGGACTGACAAGCAAGTATGCTCAAGAACTTTACCGAGAACTTGATTGAGAACTTGATTGAGAACTTGATTGAGAACTTGATTGAGAACTTGATTGGGAACTTGATCGGAAACATAATTGAGAACATCAAGCTATCATAACTGCCATGTTCAGTGTATCAATGGTCACTGTTGCTGTAATACGGAAGTGTGAGCGGCGCCAGTTGGACAGTGAAAAAGCAGGAAGAAATTGGTCAGACGAGCACCAACAAGAGCTTGTCCAGCATCTGGAGATTGTGGTTTCCGTGGCAGGCCAAGCAGCTCAAGCAGCTGATTGTCATGCCATGATGGAGAAGCACCTGAAGTATGATCAGGAATGGGACTCGAGATGGTTTGAATTTACAGAAGCAGCTACCACTACATTTCTATCACTTCAGTAAACCAAATATGTACCTTCTCTGTCATTACACAAGTTCATCATCAGGATGGGTGCTCCTGATCATTCTCCAACGAAAATGTTTGAACTCCTGCCCATTTTGAACATCACTGAAGCATACTGTGCCAGCAATAGGATCAACTTCATGCTACAACTTCCTCGGTACAATGATTGCTATACAACGATGGACTACATTGAACAGACACTTTGTTGGCTGACTTTGTATGGATGGTATGTCAAAGAGAGTACAGTAGTGCTTATCATGATGACGAGTCGAGAGAAATGGCAAATGACCATGTACGCCCGGCAGAAATAGATCCTTGTCAGCAAATGTGAACCTGTGATTTGACCCAGTATAAAACATTGGTGGCAGTTTTAACTTTCAACTATTTGTGTATGTTCACTGGGTTTCAAGTGGATATCACCAACCAAAAACCGCTGAAATGTTCAACATCCCGACTTTGCCATCACTTGTCAGCCAGTATCTGCATGCGATCTGGGGCCGTAATATGGTCAGAGTGTTCTGGGACTATGGAAATGAGTTCAAGGAAGACGTAACCTTACAACCTCACAATAAGGTCACTTTCTATATACTGGAATTTCATAACCATCAGCAAATGAACCAGATCCTGCTGGACTGCAGTGTTGAGGGTATGCCATATGGTGATATGGGTGTACATGGGCGAAAGTACAGATAATGGACTGCACATGCACTACCCCACATTTCCCATTCTATACTTCATCTTTTCACCACCAACCGGGACCTCATTGTTAAGTGGGATGATTGCAAGGACTGGCAGCCAGCGGTTGCAGCAGCGCCCTCATTTTCTGTCATCCCTTCAAGCCTTGGTTGATAGACTAACACTGCTGGAGTTGGCCATTGTTGTTGGTATACATCCCAAGCATTGTTCAGGGTACCCACAAGAAGTGGATGGATTTGTCAGAGTGGTAATGGAATCAACACCACATATTATTGCTGTGGTGAAGATTGAAGGGCCATGCCACTTGGTCCCAGATATTTGGGCAGCGACAGGGAATGGTTTGGTATGAATTGTAAATAATCAAGTGGATATGGATACGTACTGGAATGTATATTTAGGCAAAACACATATGGATAAGAGGTTTGGAGCCATCTCTGCCATCTATCCAAATAATCAAGAGGAGTCTCATGCAGGGGTGCACTCAAAATCAAGCTGGTGTATATAGACCATATATTTGTATGAACAGATCTGGAGATGTCGATAAATACAAATCCCTGATGTCGATGCATGAAGTCGCAGCTATGAATACACAGCATGATTCAGGAATGGTGTCACATATGATACCAATTGGCAGTGAGGGCTGTGGAGCATCAGGAAGGTACATAGAACAGAGTATGCCAAGGAGCAAGTAGGTAGACCACCCACAAAGTGGTAAGAATGCTGTGAGATGCTCTTGAGTGATTGTTTAAATTTCACAGGTGCTCGGGGAGGTGCCTGGAGTGCATCGGAGTATTGTGAAATGATACAGGAAACAATGGGAGCCTCTCAAGCCCCATGGAAGATCCCACAAGATGGGTGCCAGGCGAGAGAGGAAATTGCATTTTCCTAATATACCAGGTTCAAATTTGTACATCCAGTACACCTTTATGATATTCAGCTACAGCTTGTGAACCAGATTATGCAGCACTGGGCAAGATTAATCTTCATATGGCAAGCTAGTAAATAGATATATCTTCATGCAACCCCTCATATTCAATAGTATACAGTTTTCCAGATGATTGAATGCTGCCAATATTTTGTTTGGATGTATTGACTCTTTGTATTCAAGCGACTATTTTTCTTATCCTTTCACTACAGCTTTCAGCTGCTGACTCCGTATTTTGTTTTTTTTCTTCACTTGTGAGTATATAATAGAAAAGAGTACTACTGGATATACTACTCCTTAATAATCAAACTGTATCAGAATTTTTACAAAGATACCACTGGAGGTATTTTTTTTCAAAACTATTTCTGTTTATCAATAAATATGGGCTAACACTGGTGCTGTTATTCAAACTATCTTGAACTTCACAAATTCTATTTTCTGTTCTAGTATCCCATAGAATAATACAAACTTTTTTTCTAATTTTGTTCACAGTTATACCACCCTATAATAATTCCATATATACTATCAATAACAGTTTATAATGCCTTGAAATATCTGTACTTCCTTGGGTTTCTCCAGGGCTATACAGTTTTTGACTACTTCAACTTATTGCAAATTTAGCCCACTTCCATTTACCTTATTCAACAACACTATATACTTGTTTTTCTTCTTATGTAACAGCAATTTTTCTACTCTTGAAAATAACTCAGTCATCTTGAATATGATTATGTTCAATCTGTTGGATTTTTGTACTTCTTTAGGTTGAACTATACTTCACAATATCCTTTATACAACAATACAGAACATTTTCAAAAAGACCATAATATATTAATAATATATTCTTCAAAAGATATTGAGAAATTGGAGCATCCAAATAGTATAACTAGCGATTTGAAAAGTTCATATTGATTTCTCAAAATCATGTTCACTTCATTTAATTCAGCTATCCAGATCATATTGAATAAATTACAAATATCTCGGTTGGTATTATACAATGTATTTGAAAATGTTACCCAAGTTTCTTCAACCGATCATACAGAATAGTAGCAATTATTTATCGTTTTCTAGTTCAAGTCTGAGTATTAAACATATAATCTCATGTACCCTCCTATCTTCTGAACAAAGATTACTTTTGCTTCATCAGGGTATAAAGATGATCAAATACAATCTTAATCCATGATTGTCTATATCAATTCTGTATTTTGATATTATAATTGTTTACTCAACATAGTTAAAGTTTCTCTGCAATTATCTTACCAAACCACTCAAGAGTCTCATAATATTTTTTGGCAATGACTTTTGCAAAGGGAATTTTCCAGTATATCATTTAGTTGCATAACTTAATTAAATTTGGATAGTATAATAGCATATATCTTGTGAATCTCATTTTTTTCATCTTATAAATGGTTATTCTGTGACAGTTAAAATGTTTTACCTATGTCAATTTAGATACAGAAGAGTATTTGTATATTTACTCCAAACCCATATCCTTGAATGATATTAACAACAATATTGACATTGTTAACTTCCAATATCAATTTTCAAGTATTTGAATAAATCATTAAATTATGAAGCTGACACTATGATACTCACAGTACAAAAGTATAATATTCAATTGTGATATGAATACTGTTAACCACTTCTGATGTAAATATATTTCCATATTCAATTTGGCTATGGCCATAATTTTTCCGGATTCAAAAAGTCTTCCACATATAACTTTTAATGTCTTTGATTATTTTCATTTCTATATATCTTTTTCATATTTTTAAATACAATATATATGGATAAATACTATTCCTGTGGCTGTATAATCAATTACAAAGTGTGAATTGATGTTTCTTTGTCCAATTTGAACAAATATTTCACAATGATATACTTTCCTGTCATTAAAAATCTTTTCATTTTGATTCATTGAATTGATATCTGCAATATTCAAAAGTTAAAATTAATATATATAGATAATAGAAATTCATATCCAGTACAATTGCAATCCTTGTCATACTGGTATAAACCATATCTGGTTCTATATTTTTTTTATTCCATTTTTTCATATTTTATTCATACAGATTCATTTGAACCAGATATGCAGCTGTTATTAACTTTGTTAGGTATTATACTATTCAATACCTATTTTCCTTGTACACCATCCCAAGTATCTCTTTCGTCAATATCTTTCTTTCTTTAGAAATACAATTTTTTTCTTTGGAAGCTATTCAGTCTATTAAAGTGGACTATGATAGTTTATATAGGTACCATTGCTAGGACAAATATAGTATAGATATTTGATTTCTTTGACCTCTACTCTGCTATTCGGAATGTCATTTAATAGCTCAAACTAAGATCTACACATCATAGTTGAAATATATTGTGACAAAGCGAAAAAAATTCTCCAGTGTACCACAGTATTATAATACATACTTTAATTTATTGTATCGTTTTTTGCAAAGTATATTACTTCCTCATAACTTTTGCATATTATTGGAAATATTGATTGTCTCACTATTTTATTTATATAGACTCTGTTGCAAACATAGTATATTGATCTTCATTTCCAAAACCTTATTTTATTGCTTCAATTAATATTTGGATGTTTATGAGGTAGATATATATTCTAGTATTGTTCCCCAATCGTTGTATATATTCCATATCTTCTTTATCCAAATGGTATACTATATAGATTATTTTTCACTATTCATCAAAAAATCATTGAAATTGGCTGCCAATTTCCAAAACCATATAAGTTTTCTATTTTTGTAATTTCTTTTCATCAGTCCTGAAAAAATACAAAATCTATCTCTTTTTCCACCATGGTTACTTTCCTTATATCCTCTTCCATTTCTGTGGAAGCCAAAATTCAATGTATTGGAAATTGATATCTGTTTATTTTTTCTCCCTGAAACTTTAAATACATGGATATATCTTTCTGTTCCAGTTGCAGCTGTACTTGAATCCAGTTTCTGATTGCCAATCATTATTCCACCTTATCATCTTTGGTATAGATGTTATAATTCAAATATTTTGCTCATTGTTCTTTAAATTCTATTATCCAGGTACCACAAGTTCATTAAAATATTTTGAAAATCTTCCAACCTTCTGATCTTGACTTTGAATTTCTTATATTCTTGAACTATGAAAATTAGTCCAACAGGTTCTTTTGCATGATCAGAATAGATCTCTATCTGTTCCTGAATGACCTTTACAGCATCAGCTCTTATTATTAATATTCACTCTCTCTGTAACTCTGTTTGCAATAAAATATCTTCATTTCAGGCTTCTCATACAGCTGTTTCAAATTCTAATACCAGCTTGCTTTATTTTTCTCCGGATACCAATACTCAGCTGATACTACTTTATAACTGGATCTTCCAATCATGGACTTTGGACATTGGTAGCATTCAATCACATCAATACTTTCCTGAATATACTGAATTTCCAATCCAACTTCTGCTTATTATAAATAATCAATTAAATATTTCACTCCATTTGGATTGGGCAGCCTATGGAATATCAATGGCTTATAGCACAGTGTTGATAATTATGGCAGCATATTTTCAAACTGTTGTAATTTCTCAATAGGATTTATTTATAGCCATTGCTTTCTGAGCTTACAATTAAATCATTAGGATTCTTCTATGTTGTTATTCACATAGACCAAAATTCTACTCTATATGCGGTTAGTCATACTTGGTTCTAATACTTTGAATACCATAAGATGAATTTCAATTTGACCCCCAAATTTGACTACCTTAGTCCAGAATCCGTTTCAGGCAAATATAGTCTTGAGTTGATTTCCGGAAAGTTGGTAATATGGTGTTTCAGACATTTCAAGGATGGTATACATGCTATAAATATAATTGAATAATTTCTGTTGCAAAATTTGATACAGACTGTCCATATAGTCAAAGAAATTGATTCTGGAATATCAAATATAATTGATTTTGACCACTTGATACTCCTGCAGAGTTTCTACAAATAAACTCTTCAGACAAGTCACCAAATACTATATACAAGTAGTTGATTTTCAAATTCATCTGCTGATTTAAACACTGCGAAGAAGTAATTGCTGCAGTGCTAACAAAGATAGTAGCTGAAACTATTATGGTATTTATATATACACTGTAAAATTAGCAGTAGAATCAAATTTTTTAAACTTCTTCTTCTGTCAATTAAAGACCTAGAAGAGTATTATGATGGTTATAAAAAAAATATCTGAATAGACAGAATTGGATAATCAAGAGCATGGACTGTATTCTACAGATCTGGAATATAAACTCAGAATATTTTGAATTGATAATATGAACAATAGAGAAAACTGGTTCAACAATTGCCAAAGTGAACAGAAGTAGGTGCTGAAGCTATTGATTGTTTCATAGACTACAGAATAGGTCAAAATCAAACAAATTCTCTTCAATAATCCCCTAGTTGTATAGAGTAAATTCCATTATTATAACACTAACTTATTTGTATTTAGTATATTCCAAACTGTATTAGCTTTGCATATTATCTTTAAATAAATTCATCTGTTACATTATGATTATACCATTTGCCTCACAAAATCATATTTCTTTGAGGAATTACTTGATTCAATTCTGCAAAACCTTATTCTCTTTATGTGATACCTGATTTACTGACTCAGAGACCCAACCAGTCTATACATACTATAATAACAGTATTATCATATAATTATTTCCTGTAGATATTTTCAAATCAATTCAGTGAATTTGAAACTTCATATGAGTAATATGGTATTCATAAGTACTAAACATTCTGTAAATATCAGATAGTACACTTCAATTACCAAATAATATAGCTAGTTATCAAATTATAAAAAACAATGTAATAAATGCATTGGAATAGAATTTTAAATTAAATATTTTGGCACTATTATTTAGTTCCATTATGCAAAATAATTAATACTTTCACCATTAACAAAACAATACTTGTCAAATTCTCAAATTCAATAACCACCCATTGGTAGAAGTTTTTCCTGAGGATATGGGTGAAGTCTGACAGTCTAGCAAAACCCAGACTTACCCTACCAGATTAAAGTTATAGAATCAAAGATTATACACCTGGGGTACTACTGTTGACTGAGTGGCAGGCCCAACATTGTCCAGCTGGAATTCCAGCAAATATTCTACACCACAATACTGGGTCTTCGCAACGGCTCACAATTTCTTATAAAAACAGTACATAGTCTTGATCTGACAGCAATGAGGACTTAGCACCTATGAAGATGACCAACCATAGAATAGTATTAAAACAGAATGAGCCCAGATAACTCCAGCCGAGCCCCCTAGAGCTACCCATACCACCAATACAACATAATGCTATTGCAGAGACCTTTGGGTTTCCCATGCATTATGTTTCAAATCAAACCTATCTTCATCAAAATTCTTCATGGGAAAAACCAGGTATCAGATCTATACAGAGCCTCTGTAATCGGTTGGACAAACATTTCTATCCTTGTAAAAGGGACTTTACTATTCCTAGAGATGATATCATCAGGTCTAAACTTTCTGCATGCCATTATATGCCTCTACCTCAAGACTAGATGTTTGGGACTAAATGTTCACCCCTAGCTCTTTGGTACTTCGGCACATTATTCAAGAGTGCACTCCAGCCATATCAGAGATAAGACACAAGGACATGAATTGCATGGCAAGTTTCCAGCTGCTGACTGCCTAAATGCATGAGGAATGAATATCCCTGCCATCTACTATTCAACTTGATATCGAAATAAAATAAAAAGTTGAAGTTATGGTCTGACACTTGGAGCAGCATCATAACTGTAATCTTGTGTACCATATGGTCTACATACTGCAGATGAAGAAATCTAGTATGAATTATTTACCAACTGTATAATCAGGGCACAATAAGCAGATACAGAACTACCATTGTAATGCCTGATGATGCTCTGGTATATATGATGTCAAAAAGAAATCCATATTGTGCTATCAAGATTGGCACTGGCAACATTTGGTATTATTATACTTTATATAAACTGAGCCCTGGCATTGCCATCTGTGCCTCTATGTAGATAACGATTGTTCTAATACGCATGTGTCATTATTGTCAGGAGAAATTCCATCAAGCCTCACCTATATGTATTTGAATAGGAATGGTCAAATTGGTTGCTCTTTCATAAAAGACTGCCTCTGCCTTGGGTAGAAGAGATGGCAAGCTCTATCAGTACAATGTACAGTCAGAACAAACATAGCAGACAATAAACCTGAAATATTATTAGGTTTTTTTACCCTAAGAATATTACTATCAATTACTATAAATGTCTATTTTTGAGGAAGATATACTAGTTCTCTATCTTTAAGTTGTACACCAACATGGCAGAACCATACTCTAATGCCAGCTTCTGGCCTGATACCTCCAACACGACCATATTATTGCAGAATTTCTACACTCTATCCTAACCAGCTATCTTCCCTTTGAAGCCATAGGTGATCAGTAGTTCAAAGATTTTTTTCAAGTCACATATGACTTTCAGGGAAGGCAGCTGTATCAATGTCACACCTCTCAGGTACCCCTGTCACAGTATAATACTTTGAACCATTTTCCAATATAATTGAATGATCTGTACAAGTTGCAGTGACAATTCAATCTGCTGCACAAAACAGTTTTCAAATCACACTGAAGATATATCTCTAGTGTTCTGGTGGCTGGAATATTGCCTGAAAAAATACAATCATCACTGCAGTCATTGCAACTTTTTTCAGCAAAGAGCAATTCAATACATCTATAATCTCTTATGACCTTGTCTCAATACATTCCCAAGTAGACAATTTCACAATAACTTCAACCAGACACCAACTGATATCCAGAGCCGGACGATTGGTATCAGTGTCGACAGCAGTGACTAAATAATCAAGCTCTCAGTCCAGGCCCTGATCCAAATAGTTCCAGAAATTGCCGGAATATTTGCATTCCATGCTGCAGCTGTTCTATGAAGTAAAAGTATTTGAAGAGAGTGCTGACAGGGAAATGACAAACAGTATCCAAGTGCAAGTAACCATGTTGGACCGGATATGCAATATCTGAGAGCAAATTGAAAAAGTAACAAGGGGGCAATCGAGGAAGAATTTGATAATTACGGTCAAAACTAAGAAACCTTTAGGCTGCAAATAGTGAGGACCCAAGTGATACAAGCTATGGTATAGAAGAGACATGACCAGCAAATACAAATCATTAAATTCACATTAAAGGAAGCTAGGATAGATATTGACACAATCCAGCATCAATCCAAAGATACTATCACAGAAGCTACTTTCACGTTTGACATACTGCAAAAGTAAGTGGATTGGTGTGAAACGGCTGAGCAGTCCCTAGCGATTATACCTGTATCACTAATCACAGCACACAACCTCCAAGCCTAGCAATTGCTTCAGCTGGAGGACCATATAAAGCCCAACTTGTCCGATGGACAGGATTTTGCAAACTTGCCAGCCAGGGTTCAAGCAATTGCTGAACAAGCAACCAGGTTAACAGAAGCCTTAGAAAAAGCAATATCTTCCAATAAAATCTCTATATGCCCTGACCATTGACAATAGATACACCAGTAGTATGATCAAATGGAAGAGCAAAATCGCAGAGTCTCATCAAGTTCAGACTCAGTTATTGCTGAATTGGTTGAAAAAGAAGGATGATCTGCAACAGATACAGAAATGATCAATCCATCTGCAGCAGGGCCTACTTAGGTCCAAGGCACACCACTACCCAGTAATGCAGGAGGAGATCCACCACTGTCAGGATTACCTAGCAATGCTGGATAAAGCAATATATACAGAGGACATTGAACGTTACAAGCATTCCCAGCCAAGAAGAAGAAATTCCTAAAACTAGGTGATCTAGCAAAAATTACAGGGAAAGTTTCAGAGGATTTTGATGTCTTGTAGATGTGTATGGAATCATATATAAAAGAGCAACTGTACTTGTTGATAAAACACAAACATGAAATACAGTGTTGCTGGGAAAGACTGAAAGAATATGCACTGGCATGGCATATGCAATGGAAGACCAAAGCCATGGCCAGGAAGTATACAAGGAGTTGGATCAATTATAGGGTGGCTATCTACATCCTATTCCATAACAAATATCAACAGAAAATACCCTATAAGGCACTACTCAAAATTTGATACAACAGTAACATTTAAGACATCATAATGGAATTCAATATCATGAATATATGGGCTACAATTGGTGGTTTGGCATATAAAACAATAGTGATGCAAGCTTTACCACCACAATTCTTCAAGCAATTGACCACAATCAACCCATCCAATGAAACCAATGATGGACAAAAGAAGATTGTAATTAATGCTGAAAGGAATGTAAAAGTATGACCAGCCGTGGAAGAGAATTTTGAGATGATGGGCAATCCTGATAGGACTCCAAGTCAAGTTAACGACTCAGAAAATATTCAGAAATCTGGCAGACTAGAAGCAGGTTACCAGAGACAATGAAATACCCAGAACGAAGCAAAGTCCTACTTTGTAAACAATAGACAAGGCCAATAAATAGACAAGCCACATCAATTTTAAAATTGGAATGGTAAGTTATATGTCCAATTTTTACAGAGAATAGTATCTGAGTTATTAAATTGATGATGCATGGCAAATAAGTACCAACAATGCACCACCACTGCAGACCAAAAAGGCACCTACTGAACAATGACGTGCTGGAAAGATATTCAGATCAGCACTGGGACAATAGACTTCAGAAAACTGTAACAATATGAAAAAGTACAGGATGGAGATCACCAGTAGAAACAGGCGAGTGTTGAAAATTATAAAATTGAAAGTGAAGGTAAAAAACAGTTGCTGACTTCAGATGGAGGAATACCATCGGAATTGGGAAGAGAGCAAAAGTAATGAAATAGCAGAAGAATAGAGAAACCAACTAGTGGTAAGTTTCAATTACAACCGCCAGAATACAGCAAGTACTGACATAGCAGTACCAAATATCAAAAAGAGAATTCAGGTGATTATGCGGAAGAAAGCTCAATATAGTTTAAAGTTACAGCCTTGAGAATTCTACTAGAGATGAAGCTATAGGTTGGCAGCTACACAACTATACTATGACAACATAAGTAAGCAAACCTATCTACTATTATATTTATATCTGATACAGCCCAGCCATTGTTGAAAGATTGGCTACAAAATGAAACCAGTACCCAACAGGTAAGGAAGGCCCAATTAAGCAACAAAACATATCAGATGATATTGTTTTCTACAAAGTCAAAAAACTACATACAATTCCTAAAACAACAATTAGTAGCCATCCAATCAATTTGTTATTTGTGGACTACAATAATAGAAAAAACAATACACAGCAATTTCCCATATGAGCAATACCAGATTTCAGATTCATATTCTTTTCACTATTACTTCAATGTGTAAACACATTTGAAATCATCTAATATGAAAAAAATATGCAATATAAGGCAACAATTGTGGAGGGAATAAGATAAGTCTCATAGGAATGTAAACCATTTTCCAAGATTTAGCTTTTGGGAACGATTAAATCTTTGCAACTTTGAAGGTAGTTCCGATTCATGCTGACTATAACATTGAAATATCTGTTTAGTATTTGAAACAACATGAAGTACAAGGAATGACCAACAGGTCTCTATATTTAACAGAGTGTGGAAGCACTTTTAACAGATATAAAAGAAAGTACCCTAAATGAAATATTATATATGATGACAGGGCTGTGTTGCAAGACAATACAATCAACATTGGTTCAGCGGCATTCGAAGCAACAAAAGCACTATTTGAAAAGCTACCACCTCAATACCTTGATTGGCTTCTCTTGTTTGATACTGATGAATCAGAGAAAATACCAAAACACCACCTACACAATCACAAGATTGACTTGAAATGTCCATATAATCAGGTTAAAGTCTGACCAATTTATCAACTTTCTACAAAGCAAGAAAGGTTACTCCAGGAATATATCAATAAGATGATAAGAGAAAGAAAAATACATCTATCCCATGGGCAGCCAGGAGGCCCCATCATATTCATACCAAAACCCAATGGATGAGGCCTGTGTCTTTGCATCAACAGTTGCAAACTATATGATTTGACCTTCACAGACAAGATGGCTCTACCTTTCATGGCTGAATTCTACAGCAGAATAACAGGAGCAACCATTATTTCCAAGGGGGATATGAAGTCAGAATACCACGTTATTAGAATGGTGAAAGGCTATGAATAGAAAACAACTTTTTGAACCAAATTTGGTTGCTATGAATGCACAGTAATGCCATTTTGATTGACAAATGCTCCAGCTACTGTTCAGCGATGGATGAATAGAATACTTTAACTGACGTTCAGACACCGCAAGGATATCCCAATGTGCTAATAGATGCCATTCTCATGGCAATGAAAGGAACCCAGGAACAACACCACAAATATAACAGGAAAATACTTCAAGTGCTGCAAGACGATGAACTAGTTGGCCAAATCAACAAGTGCAAATACAATCAACGAAATGTGGATTTCATAGGGTTTCTGGTGTTCAGAACACAATTGAAATTGACTCTATCTCTAACAGAAGCTATAACTGGATAGCTGATACTGACAATACAAAAGAATATGCATATTATACTTCGACTTTGGAATTATTATGTATGATTGATCAATGAATATGATGGAATCATTGATCCTATTACTGATCACATAAAAGGCAATGAAAAACATTTTGAATTGAGAGAAGTTTAAAAAGCTGTATATCATAAGATATATATACTATTCACTGGAGAAAACATATTGATTTTACAAAATTACAACATTGACTGACCAGCAATGGTAGAACAGATGCATATGACTTCACCATGGAAGCCATCTCGTTACAGAAGTTTGAAGATGGCAAATACATCTGATTGCTTTCATATTGAAGAAGTTTTCACCAGCCAAAATGAACTATCATATAAACAATAAAGAAATAGTTACAATTGTATATGCAATGCCAATATAATATTCATACCTTCAAGGGGCATTACATACCACCACAGTCATTTCCAATTATATGAATTTGAAATACTCCAAGAAACAAATTAACGTCATCATAAATAAGTACAATGGGCAGAAACACTACAAGCATACAAATTCAAAATAATACAGTCAAAAGGAACCGGGAATGAGAAAGCAAATGAATTATCAAGATGCCTGGAATTTATGTTTAGAGAGGGTGATATATCTTCAACTCCTTCAAATCCACTGCTTAGTTTGGAATTATTGCTAGAAATCAGAAGGATGGTAATCAAAGATGATTTGAAGAAATAGATATGGCAGAATTTTTGAGAACTAATTTAACATGAGCAATGAAGAAATGTTGAGAGTACAAAATAGGTCAGGATGAGAAGTATTGGAAGATACTATAGAAGATTGAGAACAAGAAAAAGAATGTTGACAAAAAATCAAAAACAGATGAAAATACAATGTTAGTATGGGAAAGAAGGTTATATACACCAAAGGATTTTCCAAAGGAGAATTTGAAACAGCAATTCAACTCTCAAATTGCTGGACACTTCAAATGCAAATGCACCATGGATCTCATTAGCAGGAATATCCATTGGCCCAATGTAGAGAATAACATTGGATAATATGGCAATATCTGTGTCTCATGCCAATGAACAAAGAGCCCATGATACACCAAACATTGTCTATAAAATTTACTCCAACTACAATCAACACCATGGATTCAGATTTTGGTTGACTCAATAACTGATTTGCATGTGTCCAATGGTAATAAAAATAGAATTTTAGTAGAAGATCCATTTATACACATGGGCAATTTCATTCCCACTGAAAAGAATGAATCTGTGATTATAGCTCAACTTGTCTAAATCATGTATAAATGTATCATGGTCTGCTGCTCAATATGGTATCTGTCTGTGATGAAGTATCGTCAGGACATTTCAAAGCAGACCTCTACCAATTCCATGGCATCAAACTATCCATATCATCAGTATATTACCTACAAACAGATGGGCAAACAGAGAAACTTAAATAGACAGTAGCAAACTTTCGATGAACCTACTGCAATTACAAATGAAGCAATTGTAATGAAATGTTAGCAATGGCTCAATACGTTTACAACAATTCTTGATACTCAACCATGAACATAACATCATACTATCTGAATTATGGCTATGAACGTCACACTAATTGGACAACAGAAGTTCAGTTTAAAACTGTAGGTCAGAATTACATGTCTATTACCTGGTTGAAGTCTATCAATGGCTGTAAACACAGTGAGAGTTGTTTTGAGATAACATAGGAAAGTACTATGATCTGAAACAAAAGCCAGCACTACAACACAAGGTTGGGGATAAGGTTATGTTGGATACACATAATATCAAAACAATGTGATGATATCAACATTTGGAAGACAAGCTATATAGACCATTCAAAATCATTAAAGTTGGAAGCAAGAAATGATAATATCAATTCGAGCTACCTTCAGAGTAGAAAATGCACCATACTTTTTATGTAGCTCTATTAGAACCATACTAATAGAATATGAAAGAAAGAAATATACCCCCAGTTGAAGCTGATGATAAAGAATAGATTCCAGAAAGCATTATTGCCAGTGGTCCAAAAGAAGATAATTGATGCAAAAATAAGTTCCTCATCAACTGGACAGGTTTCTCCAATATTGAAAATGCCTCGGAAGCTTGGGAACATCAATTCCATATAGCACCTGAGTTGATTGGCAAATATTATGATTGAGATCCACCAATTGGGAAAGACAAAAGAGGAAAAATACCAGTACAGTGGAAACCCAGAAAGATATGAATTAAATTTGATAAACTCAAACTGAACAAAAGAATATAGAGGTTATTATATTTTTATTTTTGATTTTGGTTTTTGAATACCAAAGGAAAATATATCTTTATCCCAACAAAGAATATGTAATATCTGCTGCTCTGAGTGGTAATTATTGCTTTGCATACTTCATATATCGGATGTTCTGTTGAGGTTACCAGAACAAGAGAGGGAAATAGTGTTAGTGGATTCGCCTTAGTATATATATGAGGTACAACAATCAAGTGAAACCCAGGCTCACTCCACTGGATGATGGCTGTGTTGTCAGAGATCACACCCCCAGGGATACTGCTGTTGAATGATCAGGAGGCCCAACATAGCCCAGCTGAAATGCAAGCAAATATTGTATACTCTAATACCAAGTTTTGGTGAGGGCTTGCAATCCCTAGTAGAGAGAATACATACTGTCTGTCTGACAGCAATGAGGGCTTAGCATCTATTATGCTGGTAAACGCATGGTATAGTATTGAGAAGCAATGAACATTGGCAATGCCAGCTGAGCCCACTAGAGCTACCCATATTGCTGATACTGCATTACATCATTGCAGGGATGTTTGGGTCAGCCATGAAACAAGTTAAAGACAAAAGCTGTCTTCGTCATAGTATATTGTAGAACAAAGCTGTTATCAGGCCTCTATACAACCTCTCAGTTAGGTTGGGCAGATATTATTATTATAGTAAAAGAGACTTTACTATTCCAAGACATGATATCAATGTATCTAAGCTTCCTGTCCCCCAGTAGTTGACAATGTCTCAAAAATAAATATCTGAGACTAGATATTGACCCCTGGCTCATTAGTGCTTTGGCATATTACCTGGAAGTGCACTGCTACCATATCAGAGATAAGATCCAAGCACACTAGTCATGTCGCAAGCTCTGGGCTGGTCACTGACAAAATTCTTTGTGGATTTATATCCATATCATCCACTACTATACTCAACATTGAAATGGAATCAGAAAGTCAACGCTGAGGTACAACACTTGCATCAGCAACATTGCCAAACTCCTGTATGCTGAATTGCCTACACACTGCCAGTTATGAAGAAAAATATTGATCTTCTGCCATCTATATAATTGTGCCAAACCAGCAAGTACAGAATTATCTTTGGGATGCCTGATGATACTGCAGTACATATGATATCAAATAGAAATCTCTATTTTGCTATCAAAATCAGTATTGGCAATATTTAATATTATTACATTTTGCATGGACTGAGCTCCAGGATTGCTGGCTGAGCCCGTATGTAGATATACAATATTTGAATGCACATGCATCATACTTGTAAAAAGAATTACTTTGAAGCCTCACTTATGTGCTTCTGTATGGGAATGGTTAAATTGGCTACTCTTGAATAAACAACTGCCTGTGTCTCTAGTAGAAGACAAGGCAAGCTCTATCAGCACGATTCACAGTCAGAACAATTACAGTAGATAACAAACCTGAAATATTTTTATTTCTTCTTACTTTGGGAATTTTTATATCAATTACTATCTATATCCATTTTTGAGGGAAATATACCCATTCTCTATACTTCACTTGTATACCAAGGTTGGAAAACCATACTGCAATACCAGCTTCTCACCAGATTCCTCCAACAATACCATATCATTGAGGACTTTCTATACTGTATTGTAACTGGCAATTTTCACTCTAAAGCCATTTTTAACAAGAAGTCCAAAGATTTTCTTCAAGAAACATACAACTGTTAAGGCAGGCAGCTGTATCTAAGTTACACCTCTTTAGAACTTCTATAATAATCCTGTAGTTTCTACTCTATGAGAGAATTTCTGTATTATCTTGGACTTCCAGTCACATATAGTGATGATTTGACTAACAAGAGCAATCATTTGTAAGTGGCTTTTATATTAATATATCAGTTGGTTTGTTCAGCTTGCTTAAAACAATACTGTTAATTATATATCAATAGTTGGTATAGAACAAATTACAAGGTGAGTCCACCCACAATAATTCAAAAAAAACCTCTACAGCTGATATCCTATTGAAAACAACTGAACATATATATGATTGAGAGTAATACACATACAAAAAAAATATAGGCGAATTAAACTAAAATTTCTTCCAAATGAAAGTAGTAATTAAACGATATTCAATTTTGGATGACTATTTTAGGTTCAAATGAAAAATATTAATAAAATAGAAAGTACAAGACTTGTATTGGATTACAATTTCAAAATACTAATAAATAAAGTTCAAATCAAACTATGCAATGATTGATACTTTTGTTTCAAACAATTTTACTTATATACAATTATTGATACAATCGAGTATAACTGACAGCTGATATACTTCAATATTAACCCAGGCATAATACTTTGAATATATACAGTACAAATTCAATATACAGAAAACAAATATAATTACCTTGACTCTAACTTTCAAAGCTGAGTTCTATTATTTTTTATCCTATATTGTATTTCAATACAAATACACAATATTCTATAGTTTTAGGAATATCTATCTAATTAACAACTACTATTAAATTTTTCCAAATAATACATATCAATATAGTGATAGATATTATATCCTTGTTCACAGGAATTTATAGGTGTGATTTTGACAAAATTAAATAACTGAAGGGGCAGAGTGGATATAATCGATGGCTCTATTGTTGTTGTAAAATTGATCCATCAATTATATATAGTCACTGTTGCAGCAATCGTCTGGCCTGTATATTGTGTTCGAGTGGAGGGAAACATAGTACTATTCAGTAATACTAATTTTAATGATAATACAATATCGTATTATTAAATTTTGTAGATCTGAATAAGTATTGAATGGTATATTACAAATTATACAGTTGATTCCAACTTATTTATAATTTGAATTGAGTTGTTCAATATTTTACAAGATAGAATATTAGTTGCAATGATAATATATAGAGTAATATGTTATTTATAGTTTATAAAGATAAATGATGGCTGCACAGCATAAAAAATCTTTGACTTAAAAAAATAAGATATAAAAGTATTCAAAACTGTTGAAAAACATTTCATACATACCTGAATTGTTTATAATATATCATTCCAGTTCTATTGACTCAAAAATACTCGACAAGAATTATCAATCAAAATATTCAAAGATATATACAAGGGTTATAGATTTGGCTGGAGGTTAAGTAAGTAGTAGTAAAATCAAAATCAGAACAGAAGACTATTATACTATCATATTTGATTAGTTTTTAATAGAAGATTCATACGGATACTTTTTTCTGAAAGCTTCCCAAGTGACTTGCCAATATTTAAGCAGTTTCTATTAGTATTGATAAAATCTTCAAAAAGATTGATAAGAACTTCAAAGTGATTTAAAATAATATATATTTTCCCTTGAGGCTTCTGTTGTATGTTTCATACTCCATCAGTCTCTGTAAGTTTCACTAAAAGCTTCAAAAGAGTCAAAAACAATATGTATTTTTTCAAAAATTATTCAAAATTCCAATTAATATAGCAGATATCTCTGTGAAGTTTAATAAGAGCTGCAAAAGGATCTGAAACAATATATATTTCTTCCAGATATTTCTTGAGTACCTTTCTATACTGGGGGTATCCAAGTCACTCTGGAAATCTTCTAGATATTACACCAATACTCCAAAAGTATTTTCTATTTTGCTTATATAATGATTACAGTTGTTCATATACAATATAGTATTTTAGTATCCAATAACATTCAATTTATATTTGAATGGAATATGTACTCCATTTTATTTTCTCCAGATTCGCTTTCTTTAAATTAGTTGCACATACTGTTTAGGCAATTTTGTGATGATGATCAGCCGCAATGGCCAATAATGTGGTCGCTTTTGCCACTTTTCACTGACTCATACATAAATGGGAAATGCAACATTCCTGAAGAAGACAAGCTTGCAGGGGATAATATTTGCTACTCCCAGCTCCGATATTACACCGTACGTCAAGTGTTTATGTCGTGTTGACAAAGACTGAAAACGGCCATGTTCTGTGTATTCCGGCTGCTGATGTCCACGCTTGAAAACATCGCCCTTAGTGACCACGCGCCAAGCCATCGAGGTTCTTCAACGTCTCGACGCACCCCTTCCGGTAAACATCACCATCATTCGCTATAACTATTATGTCGGAGCTTCTAACATTCATCCTCCAACATCATCTGTTTTCCGAGTACGTTCTTCGTCAATCTGCGCTCCCACACAACGCCCCCTAACACAATAACTCAGAGCCCGTCTCCCTTCGCTCTATTCTGATTTCCGATATCTCAAAACGACCAATCCCAGTGCCTTCCATGCCAATGTTAAAGCTTGGAAAACAGTTCTTGCTGATGCATGCAAGGCCGGGAAAGTCGCCGATGGGAGCGATAGACTTATTCTCTGTATTGGCGAAGACTTAATGTCAATGCTATATAGTTCAGACTGGGGGAGACCCCTTGCGTTAGGCGTTGTTGTTGTCAGTATAGTCATGTTGCTGACTCCTCTAAGTACACTGCAAAAAAGGAAGAGGAAACTAACGCGAAGAATTCAACAGGCAGAGGCAGTGGATTGCAAGAGTCTATACCCATTAAAACAATTCTTATCACAGAGGGAGAGTATATATCACTGGAGCTATGCTGGTGTCGCTTTCAATTGGGGATTGGAAAAGATTGGAGTCAAAGGCATGACTACTGGTGGGAACCGAGAAATTGCTTATGGGCAGTTTGTGGTGGTTAAGAACATCGAGGTAAAGTGCTGTATCCCTCCACCGTCCAATCTGCTGACAAGACATAGGATGTGGCATTATCTATTATTCGGTCGATATCAGCATCAACACGTTCATGCCTTGCTGACCGAATCTTTACCCCCGCCCTCTTCGCCTCCGAATTTGCCCCTACCCTCTCCTCCACGGATTTGGAAGTCCTTCTCTGCCACCTTTGGCGCGATCGAAGAGAGTGCACTTTTGACGGGAAAACTATAAAATTAAAGTCTCCGAATGAGCAACTTCTTATGCCGATAACAGAACAGGATACTACCATTGCGGACCTCAAGTACCTGCTTAGATCTGTGCAAATACGCATTGATAGCTTAGGTGCTAATATCAAAAAGTACACTGAGAACGCACAGATTGCGGTCATTAATCAAAACCGCGGTAATGCTCTCGCTGCTCTTAAGTCACGAAACGTAGCCGAAAGTATTCTTGCCCATCAATTTAAAGCTCTTGGTCAAATTGAAGATGTGCTGGCATCAATTCAGACCGCAGCCAATAATATGGAGCTGATCCAGATCCTTCAAAAAAGCTCGGCGGTATTAAGCGAACTCAACAAAGATATCGGCGGCACTGAGACGGTGGATCGCATTATTCTGTGTCTTCGAGAAGAGACTCAAACTTTGGATGGGGTGAACCAGATCCTTTACGATGGCGGGCCGGTGATAGCAGAAGACGTGATTGAGGACGAGTTGCATAGATTGATGAAGGTAGTTAAATGTGAATCGGATTTTAATGAGAGTTTGGAAAGCGCACCAAGAATAGCCGAGGCAGATAGGCAGCTTTCGAACCCGCTGCAGCGCACAACATTGGAAGCAGAGAACCGAGAGAACGAGCGACAGGAAGTTCATGCATGAGTAAAATTTGAATGAATCTGAAAAATTGAGACACTTGAATGACCTAACCCATGTTCTCGACGCTGAAAGAGCTTGGAAGCGAGGCAAAAGTCTGGGCAAGATTGCACTAACATGTAAAAAGGTCAATAGACCCTAATTGGCCAAAATAGGATATATAATGTAATCAAAATTGGTTGGTATCTGCTTTGTTAAATGTTAATATAGTGAGCAACAGTAACATATATACTATCAGTATTGATTGGTACTAAATAGTAGATATAGAGAATATGGAATACAGAAAACTTTTATGAATCTGATATTAAATGTTGTTTGTTGAGATGAATATCAAATTGAACATATCAAAATCAATATAATATATTTATACAAATAGTAATATAATAATATTCAACTTATATTAAAATATAATTTTCTTATCCCTTTGCCTGTAACTGGGTTTGGACCCATGGGTGGGGCTGCTTTTAAAATACACTTTACTCCTAGAATAAATACAAATATTCTATAGATTGTAAAATTTTTAAAATTTTTTTTATTTGGATGTGAAATACAAAGCCTCATTGCAGTCCTTATACTTTATAGTAGTTTTCATGTCTTTTCCATTACTACCCTTACTTCTTTTCTGCCTGCAAAGGAAACAGTCTTTTCTACTTTCCATCCAAAGTAAGGAATGTATTCCTGGGACCATTCAGTAGAGGGAAAGAAGAGTGTGTTTGATTGTCAACCAAGTAGGCAGTGGGAACTGAGAAGATTGTAATGCTGATACTGGATAAGAAATTTTGGGTGAAGCTATATCCCACACGGAACTTTTCATTGTTGATAGACTTCCAGTTTGCAGGAAATCATACACAATATAGAGATGGAAGTTATAGCACTCTACAGGGATGTCAATCCTTACTGGAAGGTTTCAATAACTTATGAGGCAATTAATATGTACTGTCGCAAAAATTGATTAGAAAAGTGGATACTAATCGTATGTGGAAATAAGTTGTGTATCAAAATATATTTGGTACTGGTCTGCTATATCTACACCCACCTTGTACTAGTTGTAGGTATTAATAATAACTGGTATATAAAGTGCTTTCTGTTATTCTCCTGACACAAATGCAGAATTTGCTCTACTGGTATTTATACTCTTGTTGTCTGGATACTTTCTCCTTCTCAGTACCAGTAAATATGAACCATCTGTGGTCCCAGAAGATGCTGCTTTCCATAAGCGTTGGTATTTGCTACTGGCCGTACCATGATGGAGCCTGAAAAATTGCAATCAATGTTGTGGATCGAAGTTATAGATGCAGCTCAGAAAATAAAATGGACAAACAGTTATATACTTTATGGCAAGTAACTAAAGGTTGTAGAGTATCAAATGTATGAAGCTTGGGAAGATTTAACAATGTTGAATTGGTTTTTTAGTGGATTTCTTCTGCTGCTTAGCTGAGTAATCAGTTACGATTGACTCTGACAGCTCAATATATAATTTATCTCATAAATTAGAGTTATCTTCAAAGTTCAAAATTTCTGGTAGAGCTTAAGTAGTAGAAAGAGATTTTTTGGCTACCATGACAGTTGTTTGCTACAAAGCTGTGGGTATTGAGAATGGTCTGAAGGTGGGGTGTTTTTCAACAGAGTGATTGTTTGTGACCCAGGGCTTGATATACTGTGTTTTTGAAATTTTTGATAAAGATAGTGGTGATGAAAAAATGAAAGGTGGGTAGTTAACATTAAGATTCTGAGATGTGACAGCTTCTGTACTCATTGTGGTGGTATTGTGGTGGTTGGGAGGTGGGAAGATGGTCGATACTGGGCAAAAGAATGGTACTCTCACAACACCCAAAGTACTTGTATTAGTATTCATCTCAGCAATTCGGAATATATTATATTGCTACAAGAATTCACAAAAGAAGTGTCTAGTAGTTGTCTTTGAAATTATAATACTCTAGGGGGGGTCTAAGTGGGTTGCTGTACTCTAGTAAGGGACAAGGTACAGTACACCCAATAGTGGGCCTACAAAAAGGTCTGCTCCTAGCAAAGGGATATGATCTGGCTAAGTAATTTAAAATATAGTGATATTTCAATATATTTGGCAAAGAAAGAACAAAATTAATAATAAATTGAAATATAGAATAAAAATATACAGTATTTAACTTTTAATCCAAAAGAAAAAAATTTGGAATATTTAATATTTCTGTGTTTTGGAAATAATAGTTGAATTGGGTCATTAATTAAAGATATTGCCAAGATTTTCTAGTGAGTTTTAAATAGATTTAAATATATTAATATATATTTCTAAACAAATTATAGTATATATCAATTATTAAAATTGAGATTTATATTACCAATCATTAATAATTACAAATATTTCAATATTTGATATTAACAAATCAATAAAATAATTAGAATTGGGTTCAACTTATATATTTATTTTTGATTAATTGAACAATTTGAATATTATAAAAAGTTATTTCCAAAAAATACTTGACTGTATATAAGTTTTTAAATAGTATTTTTTTGTATTTAATCTGTTCACAACTTTTATTTATTCAATTTTGTCAATGTACAGTTTAAATATGGGAATATTAAGTAATGAAATATGGAAAATTATATATTTGTAATGTGTATATATATAAAATAAATTAGAATTGATTTTAATATCAATACTATCAAGTGTTCAGGGCTTTGGATATTGAATGTTCAGGGCTCCGGATTTTAGGAGTTATATAAGCTGAAGGCCAGACAGTTAAAAGTATTGGAAATGGTCCATAGCTAAATAGTAAGGATTGTATTCAAGGGACTTGATCCAGAATTACCAAGTGTCAAAGAAGGGAAAGTAGAAGCTAGTTGGTTGGTTTATAGAATTGAAAGCAAGAAAAGAAAGAAACCTATCCTTCACTGAATACTATGTTTATATATTGCAATTTTGTCTGTGCTCAACTTGTTTCATAATATATTCCAATTCTTGTAATCTTTTGTACAATTCCTGCTTTTCCTGTGAAACCTTCTTTTCTTTCTTCAAAACCTGATTCTCTCCATTTGAAACTTGATTTAATTTTTTTAGTATAGTGTCTTCTATTCCTCACCAAGCATCTTTCCATCACTAATTTCTACTCAGTGCAACCATGACAGTAGCTCTCTCTTTCCAATTTCCAGGACTTATAAGGTTCATTATCTGAACTTGCCATATTGTTCAATAAGAATCTCAGTGATAGCTTCAAGGTCCACAATATTGACCACAGGCTCCCCACAATATTTGTTATAATTACTCCATTTCACATGGTACTGTGATTGTCTTCAGAATTTCCTAGAATTAGGAATGTAGTGGACTTCATACTCCTCTTGTTCATCCACTATTCGTATTGAGGATGGTTTTAGCTTTTGATATGGGAGTGAATGTAGAGCAGCATCCTCCAACCAAGATACCATTTGGATACTTGTAATGTATGGCTGATTGGATACTTTGATTCAATAGGTGCAGGGACTGATGATTTCAGAACATTTGTATAGTCCTATATGGTTCCAGTCAAACTGTTTGAATGGTTTGGTGTTTTATATGTTTATTCTATCTAGCCCGACTCTTTGTATTGCCGCTGTGAGTTGACCAAAAATTGCGCCATTTGTTATAATATTTGCTCAGTATGTACTGTGCAAATACTGTTGAAATACCGAACTGAGTATTTGTCACGGTTGTGTCGAGTGAGGATCGAAGAAGGAATAAGGATCGATGAAGGGGAAAGGGATTACGAAGGAAAACAGGTTTGATATGAAGGAATCAGGTTTTGTTGGAAGGAATCAGATTTTGTGGGAAGGAATCAGGTTTCGTTGGTTGCGTTGTAAATGTGGCGTGATGGTTATGGCGTAGGCCGCGGACTGAAAGGGTTGTGTACATAGTTGGGTGGGGTTAGGATGTATTTTGGAACGAGTGCGCAAAGGTGACGACGGTCGCGTTAACTGTATATAAGGATGTTGGGTTCGCGGAGGATAGGGTTGTTTTTCACTCGTTCTCTAGTCTACAAAACAATCAATAGCTTCGGCACAAACCTTTGTTCACTTCTGTGATTCCGGATTTCGAGTCTCTTGCTTGTTACGCAGTACCCGCAATCACTGTACCACCGCACAATACCTCTGTCTTAGTTTGGTTCTTATAACCCCAAGAACTCCGAGCCTTGAACCCCTGACAGAAGAACGAGTCTATAATCGATTCTACTGGTTATATTCCAGTATATGTGCCGCTACTCTCATTGAAACGGTTGTTACTTTTGCCATAGACCCTGCAACTCCCTTTGCTCCGTGTGTAAATCAGTTGGAAACTTCGAAAATAAGCGCACAGTACACAGCTTTTGGAGACACTCCTGCGTTGTGTGCCTGTGGAAACATTGACGAGAAGGATCCACGCTGTTTTAAATGCCAGCATACGACAGCAACAAACCTCAAAAATCCAGAATCAATTTCCTCGACCAAGCGGGTCGAACCCGCAACCTCTTCGAACAAGAACCCCTGAACACCTTTGATAGCATCGACGCTATCCTCAACGAATCCGAGGAACCTTTGGAAGCGTACTTCTGGGACGAACCACAAGCGGTATCTCCTTGGAATAGCTACTGGACAGAAGCAGCAAGCAACAGAGGAGGCCTCCAAATCGACGACGCAGTATTCAAAAACTTCTGGACCAAGTACTACGGTCTTCACGTCGATTGCCAAAACGAAGAACCATGCCACTGCGAACATAACTGCGGAGGAACACATACAACAATCGGTAGAGCAGCAGAAGCTCAATCAACGTTATCAGAATCTACGATCAAGGCAACACAGAAGAACATAGAAAGCCAAATCTCGTGGGCAGATTACAACGAACGAAAGGCAAACAAGGGAAAGGGAGTTGACCGCGAGTTACATCCGGCTCCTTCACCAACCCCGCTAATTATCGTAACAACACCCAGCAAACACGAAGTGTTCTTCTGGTAGATGGTCAACCCGTTTCTAGAAGCAGAAATCGAAGCGGCAGTCCAACAAATCCAAAACAACATAGACAAAGTCAGAGACTGTTTGTCAGAACCTCGCCTCCTCACGGCCGCCTCTCTACATCATCAGAAAGATGTCCGGAGGACCTTCATGATCGACTCGCGATGTCACGTTGACCGGAGCCTTACAGATGGAGCTGGAAATAGTGGCAACAAAAAATACAGAAATCATGAGCGAAGCACAGCTCAGGGAGCACATCGGGGACACCAACAAAGGGCTGAAAGCAATAAGCCAATTACCAACGACCAGCAGACTGAACGAATTGCTCAAGGAACAGCAATCTGTGAAGAATGCGGAAGTACGAATATCGGAATTGCTGGCAGAAGGAGAAAAAGTCGTCCAGGAAAGGGACAATCTGAAGCAGGAATTGCTGCTTACTGAACAAACAGCGGCAACAACAGAAACACCGCAAACATGCAGTCATGGGGACCTGGTGGAAGAAATCCGGATCCCAAAACAAGTATTGGAGGAAGCAAATCCAGACCTGGCGGAGTTGAAACAAGATCTGGAAGATGCTCAAGCCCAGATGGAGAAGTTTAGGGACCTGGCAGAAGAAAATCGACAACAGGTAACCAGGATTCTGAAGTCAACAGAGGGAAGAACGGGAGAGTCAAGAGTAAGAACAGAAGGGGAAGAGCGAGAAGAGAAGGTGAATGATATCACCAGTTTTTCAGGAGAGGATAGGAAGGAACTTCGAGGATAGAAGGTGAAGCTGGCATTGCCAATAGCCGGAAAGCCGAAGGCATTCAACAACGAACAGAAGAAGCTGAGGTATGCAGTTGGATGTCTGAAAGGAGTGGCTCTGGCACAGTTGATGCCACACTGTGACGAAATCTCAGGGGAAGTCAAACTCAATACCCTGAAAGACCTAGTTGACCTGCTGGATGTAGCATTCGGAGATCAAGACAGAGCAGCAACAGCGAAGAGAGAACTCGAGAAACGCAGGCAACGAGACCGCGAATTCTCCCAATACTACGCAGAATTCCAAAGATATGTAGTAGACACCAAATGGAACGAAGATGCACAGTTGGACGCACTACGGAAAGGGCTGTCCAACGAACTCAAGGATTCCATACAGCACATTGAGGAGCCAGAAAGCATGATTGAATTCGTTAAAATGGTGTCGAAAAGGGATTCACAGCTAAGGAGAAGAGCCGCGGAAAAGAAATCTGGAAAGTGGGAAGGATATAAAAGGTCCAATACAACGACCAACACCACATCCGCCCCAGACGCAGCACCTGCAGGATCAGTCGCAGGTTATCACGGCCCCGCTCCAATGGACCTCTCGGCAGTAAAAGGAAAGAAGATTACACCTGAGGAAAGGAAGAGACGAAGGGAAGGGGGATTATGTATGTACTGTGGGGATAGCAGACATTTCGCGGCCTCGTGCCCAAGAAAATTGAAGGCAGCATCAGGACAAACAGAAGTGTCACCGTTTAGGAAGGCAGCAAATGAAGGGGATGCAGATTCGACAACAGGAAAAGGAAAGGAAGTGGAATCGGGAAAAGTTTAGTCCAGTGCAATAAGGATGGCAATTGCGCTGGAAACGAATATCTTTTGTCAGTCAATGCTAGTTTTGGCATCTCGCAGTTTTCTATATCAAGCGCAGAAATAAAAGAGTCTTGTATGGAAAGCAAACACCTCGTTGTGAAATGCTCGTTGAAAATAGAAGACAAAATCATTGATACCCACGCTTTGATAGACTGCGGAGCTACTGGAATAGCATTTATTGACAAAGATTTCGTCCGCCATCATCAGATATTGGAACAAGAATTAAAAGAATCAAGAGAATTAGAAGTTATAGATGGAAGGCCCATCGAATCAGGAACCATCACCACTATGGCTAAATTAAGCTTAGGCATATGTGGACATCAGGAGCGATTACCAGCATTCGTTACGAAACTTGGACACTATCCAATTGTACTGGGATTACCAGGGCTACAACTCCACGATGTTACAGTCAAATTCCCAAAGAAAAGAATAGGATTCGAAAGCAATTACTGCCAGAAGCACTGTCAACATCATTCAAGCGTATGGGTATGGGATAATCATATGGAAACAACGGAATCTGAGGGATCAAAACTGGACATATGCGCCATAGCAGCAGCCCCATTTATGAGACAGAATAAAAAGGAGAAACTCAAGGTGTACGCGGTAACCTTGTACGAAATCAACAAGGCCCTAGAAGTCAAGGACTTTCAAGAAAAACCGCTAGAACAGTTAATTCCTAAGGAATATCATGCGTTTCTCCCCCTTTTCGATAAAGTAATTGCTGAAAGGCTACCACCACACAGACCGTACGATCATAAGATTACACTCCAAGACGGATTCACACCACCCTTTGGACCAATATACAGCCTGTCAAGAGAAGAACTTCAGGTCCTAAAAGAGTGGATTGAAAAGAATTTGTCAAAGGGATTCATCAGATCGTCATGATCACCATGCGGAGCACCGGTACTGTTTGCACCTAAACCGAATGGAGGTTTACGATTATGCGTGGACTATCGAGGACTCAATGAAGGAACCATAAAAAATCGATACCCATTACCATTAATCCAGGAAACCTTGTTGAGATTGTCAAAAGCCAAGTGGTACACCAAGTTAGATGTCCGAGATACCTATAATATAATTCGAATAGCAGAAGGAGACGAATGGAAAACGGCGTTTAGGACTCGTTATGGCCTGTTCGAATCCCTCGTTATGCCCTTTGGACTCACCAATGCACCAGCCAGCTTTCA
Organism: Trichophaea hybrida; assembly: GCA_015178995.1. Taxonomy (NCBI): domain Eukaryota; kingdom Fungi; phylum Ascomycota; class Pezizomycetes; order Pezizales; family Pyronemataceae; genus Trichophaea; species Trichophaea hybrida. Next base: position 17,053 of record WHVE01000714.1, on the reverse strand, counting down.
GGAATTCATCAACGATACTCTTCGCCCCTTTCTGGATATCTTCTGTACGGCATTCCTGGACGACATCCTCATCTACAGTGACAATTTAAAGGAACATAAGGAACACGTCAGAGCATTAATGACGACGCTTAAGGAGGCCGGTTTGTATCTGAAAGCGGAAAAATGCGAGTTTCATCAACAGGAGGTGAAGTACCTGGGATTGCTAGTTGGGGTAAACGGGATTAGAATGGACCCAGAAAAAGTAACAGCGGTGAAGGAGTGGGAAGCACCTGGCAAGCTCAAGGAAGTTCAAGCGTTTTTAGGATTCGCCAATTTTTATCAAAGATTCATCAGGAACTACAGCAGGGTGGTCCAACCGTTGACAAAGCTAACGAAAAAGCTGGTACCATTTCACTGGGGATCTGATCAGAAATGAGCCTTTGCGGAGCTAAAAGAAGCGTTTACAACAGCACCGGTTCTAGCACACATCGACTATGGGAAAGAAATCGTTTTGGAAACCGATGCGTCGAGCTATGTGTCTGCAGGAGTATTATCCCAGTACGACGATCAAGAAATCCTTCATCCGGTAGCATTCTTTTCGAAGAAACATACACCAGTAGAAGAGAATTACGAGATTTACGATCAAGAGCTGGGAGCCATAGTTAAAAGCCTGGAACAATGGAGACCAGAATGCGAAGGGTCAGTACATCCTATTAAGATACTGACAGACCACAAGAACCTCGAATACTTCATGACGTCAAAGCTACTTAATAGAAGACAAACTAGATGGTCCGAACTCCTGTCAAGATTCAAGTTTAAGATTATATACCACCCAGGAAAACAAGGTCAAAAGCCCGATGCACTCACCGGAATGCCAGGAGACATTCCTCCAAAGGGGGGGGCAGAAAAAACCCAACAAATCGTGCTCAAAACGGAAAATCTCGACAAACGAATACAACAAGGACTGGTGATAGCATTCGCAGAAGTGGTGAATCAAGACTAAACCGATCCAAAGGAATTGTGGAACTGGATTCAAAACGTATGCAAGGACTGCCCATTCGATAGCAGTGAAGGACTGTGTCTCAACGCAACGGACATCAAAGAAGATTCGGACAAGCTGCAACTGATACAGAACCATCATGATGTACCGGCAGCAGGACATCCAGGACGAGCAAAAACCTTCGAACTCCTCAAAAGAAATAATCAATGGCCAGGAATGAGGAAGGACGTGGACAGGTACGTACGAAACTGCCACATATGTCAACGCAGCAAAGCAACTCACCAGAAGATCCACGGATGGCTCAAACCACTGGAAATACCTCAACAACCATGGAAGGATCTGAGTATGGATTTCGTGGTGGGACTACCGGAAAGCGAGGGGTACAACGCCATATGGGTAGTGGTTGACAGGTTGTCAAAAATGAAACATTTAGTGCCATGTCGGGATGATACAGACGGCAAGAAGCTGGGCGAGATGTTTATAAGAGAGGTGTTCAAGTTACATGGTTTACCGGATACCATAGTATCGGACAGAGGACCCCAATTCGGGTCAGAATTCTGGAGACACGTTTGTGAAAGACTTGGAATCGAACGAAGGCTGTCAACCGCGTTTCATCCACAGACAGATGGACAAACGGAACGAATGAACGCCATTATGGAACAGTACCTCAGGGCCTTCGTCAATTATCAACAGAACGACTGGACACAGTGGCTACCAATGGCGGAATTCGCATCGAACGATCACGCCTCGGAAACAACAGGTTGCTCACCGTTTTTTGGTAACTACGGATTTCATCCAAGAATGACCTTTAGCCAACACCCCATTCAGAATGGGAACGATATCAGGGAAGTAAACGCAAATACCCTCTCCCAGAAAATGAACGATATCTTCCAACAGATGAAGGCTGAAATGACTTGAGCACAAGATATTCAAGCGGAACAAGCAAACAAGCATCGACGGGAGGGAGTGCAGATGGAGGTTGGGGATCGAGTCTGGATGGACGCCAGGAATATTACAACACAACGACCCAGCAAGAAGCTTGACTGGAAACGCCTGGGACCATACGACATTACGGAGGTTATTAGCCCGTGGGCTCATCGAGTGCAGTTACCCAAGGACCTTCACATTCATCCAGTACAACCAGTTTCCCGCTTGATCAAAGTATCGGAAGACCCTTTACCAGGACAAATCGAATCGGCACCACCTGCAGTTATCGTGGACGGAGAAAAACAATAGGAAGTAGAACGTATCGACGATTCGAGAATGTTTCGACGACAATTGCAGTACCTGGTTAAGTGGAAAGGCTATGACGAACAAAGCTGGGAACCGGCGATTAACGTGGATGGGCTCCTAGCAATTGATGTTTTCTATGCGGAACCACCTGGCAAACCCGGATCAACAGCTTCGTAGGAACTTAGCATGTGGGAGGGGGAGCTACTGTCACGGTTGTGTCGAGTGAGGATCAAAGAAGGAATAAGGATCGATGAAGGGCAAAGAGATTACGAAGGAAAACAGGTTTGATAAGAAGGAATCAGGTTTTGTTGGAAGGAATCAGGTTTTGTGGGAAGGAATCAGGTTTCGTTGGTTGCGTTGTAAATGTGGCGTGATGGTTATGGTGTAGGCCGCGGACTGAAAGGGTTGCGTACATAGTTGGGTTGGGTTAGGATGTATTTTGGAACGAGTGAGCAAAGGTGACGACGGTCGCGTTAACTGTATATAAGGATGTTGGGTTCGCGGAGGATAGGTTTGTTCTTCACTCGTTCTCTAGTCTACAAAACAATCAATAGCTTCGGCACCAACCTTTGTTCACTTCTGTGATTCCGGATTTCGAGTCCCTTGCTTGTTACGCAGTCCCCGCGATCACTGCACTACCGCACAATACCTCTGTCTTAGTTTGGTTTTTATAACCCCTAGAACTCCGAGCCTTGAACCCCTGACAGTATTGACCGAATACAATTCATGGATAAAAGCCATAGTAGTCAAACAATGCAGAGTAGTTATTGGTCATTGACATATAATTGTGAGATGCAAATTCTCCCAATTGAAGCTATTGTACACAATCATCCTGCTGGTCATTTAGAGAATTTCACAGCCACTATTCTATTATTGCATTGTTTTTTTTAATTTGGCCTTTGGTCTGGAGAGTGCAATGTGGTTAATATTTGTTTGTTTTATTTCCAGCCTCTCACAGATATGTTGTGAGAATTCCAATTCTACTTCTGGTCTTTAATTCAATACTATTATTTCAGCTAGTTTATATAGTTTCAATACTTCTTTCACTTATATATCTTTTAGATCTCTACTGTCCAGTATATTTGTATAGGACACTAGGCATCATATTTTAATTAGACGGTAATATTTTTGACAAAGTAACTACCCACCAGTGGGATTCCAATCAATTGGCTGATTACATGGCCAAACTTTTATATATCCATACACTTGCAAAGAAGCACCAGTTGAATATCAACAATGGGTCAAGTAAAGCCCCAGCTAGATTCTGACCATGAAAGGTCTGTTGAACTTGCAAAAAAAGATGTTCTTTTTGGTGTTGAGCTATCAATCAGGTCAGCTGCAGCAAATTGTAGCATATCATATTCCATACTTCAAGACCAGCTCTGGGGTATCGAAGCCATATCTACTGTCCATCACCATCAACAAGTTTTGATCCCACAGAAGAAGACATCTATTGTATACATGTACAATAGATTAGATAATCTTGACCATCCAAATAACAGTTATCTTTTGAAGATATTTGCAAAAGAATTATTACAAAGCTCCAAATGCTGAAAAGCGGGAAAATACTCTCCTTCTTACTTTATGAAATATCATCCTGGGATATTACCAATGTTAAGTCAGCATCTGGACTGCCCAAGAGCCAATGCAAGTAACCCAGCATGTGTTGGATACTAATTCTACAAGTTAAATTCCTTATGCTGAAGATAATTATTAGTAATATCCAAACAGCTTGAAAAACTTATAAAGGAATTCAAAATTCAGCCAGACAATATTTTTAATATGGACAAAAAGGAATTTCCACTAGGGCAAGTCTTGAAGGTCAAAGTGATCGTCTATTGCGGCCAAAGAAATCCACAGTATAGCTAGGATGGAAACTGGGAACTGGTTGCTGTGATTGAAACTATTTCTTCAGATAACTGGATATTTCCTCCCATGTATGTATATAAGATTGTGGTATACATTTTGGGATGGTATGCTGGGGTGCAAAAGAAGAGTAAAGCAATCTTTGCTTGGACACCAATGGGTTTGACAGACCATAAACTTGGATTAGAGTAGATAGAATACAATTTTGACTGCATTACCACAAAATTGTAGATATAAGTACTAGTATATTCCCAGCAAGTACCAGGTTGTAACTATACTACCAGTACTGAGGGAGAGTATCAGTTCCAAATTTTTGATGGATATGATTTATATTGTACTCCAGAGTTTTATTAGTACTGTTATGACAGTAATATTTATTTGCTCTGTTTGCCACCTCACTCCACCCACCTCTTTCTACCATTGGATATAGATATATTTGGCCCCCTTCAGTGAACATACAGTGCAAAGCTTAACAATTGAATGAGGCAGAGGGGGGGGAATGCTAGCAAAAAGGGTCAATTTTATAAGTACTGCAAACCCCAGTTACTGCAATTGAGTATATAATACTGATCATCACCAGTGTTGTCACACGCAGCAGATTGAATACATATATTCCCAAGAACATCTGAAGTGCCTTCACTGCAACTGGTATCTCCTTATTCAATTTCAGATGTGTTTTACCACATGCTTTAACAGTGATCTCTCAGCCTATCTTGGCCACCTGCACTTTCAAGCCAAAGATATTTCAGCAATTGCTGCCAAGAACTGTTGCCAGTGTACCACTGCCAGGGTAATTAAATAGAAGGAGGTAGTGCAGCTCAGTGAAGAGACAGAGAGAATAGAAGTATATATATCTGCTAGGACAGAATCCAGAAAAATCAAGCAAGAAACAACTGCTGCAATGAAAGTGGAAGGCTCAAACACTACTAGACAGGCAACCAAGTAGTGCCACATACCAAAGACTGCTGGTGTAAATTTACAGCTAGCTGGGAGCAAAAGAGAAGAAGATTCAATGGATGAAGGGTGGATCTTTGAAGCTGACAGTGGGGATCAGGAGGACCCTGGTACCAACTGGTGGTTTCTAAGAGCATGTGCAGGCAGGAAATGATGGGAAGGAAGCTGAAATAGTAGGGAGAAGGGTTGATGTAGTTACAAGTTTCGGGAGATGAGCTGGTGGTATTATTTAGAAATAATATGATAATCATGGGTATAAGTAAAATTCCAGTCATGGGTGGTCATTTGATAAATTATGTTCAACTCCAATCCATATTTTACTGAACCCATTGCTTGGCAGTATTCCAACTATGAAATCTATATTCAGATCCTTTCATAGCTATTTTGATATGACCAGTAGCCTTAGAAGTATATAAATCATTCTGTGAACTCTGGTACTTCACTGTCAGGTATGGCAGTTGCATACATAGCAATCTATATCCTTTTTTATGTTGTTTAAGAAATGGCTTCAGATCAGTCAATTGAAGGTTTTTGCTTAACCTGGGTGTCCCACAAGCAGTATATCATGGTATTCCTCAATCCACTTGAGTCTTTCCTTATCTGTTGGTTGGATTTGAATTTTGGTTGCTTCTAACAGCTTAATCTTGTGTGTACATAGTTCTGTGCTGCTATTGTACAGGTATTGCTTACAAACATTCTGTACACAATTCCACAACTCAATGAGTCTGCTTTAATCATTATCAATGTTAACTGTTTCCATAAAGACTACTAACAATATTGCAAAAAATTCTCTTGTCAGATTATCCATGTTGAGTACCATTTGCTGGAATCTTTCTGCCCTCCCTTTATTTGGCTGAATATTTCCTTGTATTTTTGTAAGGGCATGGGGTTTTGGATCTTGCATTCCTGTACGGTAAATGATTTTAAACTTAAAATGAAACACAAATTCAATTAACCTTGCAGATTTTTGGTTCAGCAGGTTCAATATTATAATGTATTCTAGATTCTTATGATGTATAATAATGTGAATCAGATGTGCTGAGCCTCTGCAGGTGAGTTTCCATTGTTCCAGGCTTTTGACTATCACACCACATTCAGGATCATGGATTTCCTAATTCTTTGCAGCAGGTGAATGTTTTTTTCAGTTGAAGGCAATAAAGTTTAATATTCCATAATCATTGTACTGAAACAGGATTTCTTCTAACATTGAACTTGAAGTATCAGTTCTGAAACCATTCGTTTCACATGATAGAAATAAGCTAGCACTGATGCTCTTGTAAAAGCTATCTTTATTTCAGTAAATATTGTTTTCTGATTGGGTCCCCAGTCAAAAAAGATACTTACTTTGTTGTGAGTTTATTAGTGGTTTTACTATCCATCAATCTTTGCATATAAATTATTGGTCAAAATTTGCCAAGTGTAAGAAGGTTTTGACTTGTTTAAGTATCTCGGGGGCTTTCCAGTTTTCAACTACTTGAACTTTCCCCAGATCCATTCTAATTCTGTTTAATTCAACAATTAACCCTAGAAATGTAACGTCTTTCTTATGAAACTTGCAATTTTCTGCATTTGCAATATGGACCAGCTTTCTTGAGTGATATTACTACTGTCTGGATTGACTTCTTATATTAATATTGGTCTTTCTGGTAGATAAAGATATTGTCAAAAAATGCTATATATAATATATCATGAACAGGTTATAGTGTGTTATTGATAGATTCCTTGAACAGTACAGGACGATTTGTAAGACCAAAAGACATGACCAGGGATTTCAAAAATGTATAGCAGGTCCTGAAAGCTGTTTTCCATTGATTTCCATTTGTAATTTGGATCATGTTGTACAAGTCACAGTTAGTGAGTTTGGTGCAATAGTAGACTTTTGTAAGTCTTAGTAGGATTTCTTTGATCAGTAACACAGGTTGTTAATTTTTGATTGCTTCTTGATTTATGTCTTGGCAATTGCCACAGAGTATTGCACCTTGTACTGGTGGTACAGCAAAATATACTGGGGTCCTAGAGTATAATGAAGATGATGGGATGAATACCTTAATAAATTTTTTCTATTCAGTAATTTAGCATTCATAGCTCCCCTTGTTATAAGCTGCAAATCAATTCAAATAGCTGGGTCAATTCATGTTGTAGCTTGACCTTATGGTTGTAGAGTCAGTATGGTAATAGTATTTCTGCAATAACATTATGAAATAATGGCAGAAAATTGTGATACTTCTTTGAAATAACGTTTTTGAAAGACTTTTATTGTAGATCTATAACTCCAATAGTTTTATTGATCTCATACAATGTGACAGTATTCACCATAAATTTTATTTTTCTGATGTTTTCTTATAAAGTCTTTCTGCTACTATACAAAGATCTAGCTTATTGTTTTTTATATCTGCTGTTGTTTCAATATGATTGCCCTATACCCTTATACTTGAGTGGTGTTGGCAGTATTGTGGCAATAATTACTGGAAAAGCTGATTCTTCAGACTGGAAATTTAACTGTTAAGTTATGAAGTTTTAACGATAGTGATTCTAGTACAATCAGATAGTGTTCATTGTTTGTAATAAACACTAACAATGATTTCTGATATGATTATATATATATGTTTAACTTGGCCATGGTTGTAATAATTCCTGATTTGATGGGTCTTCTGTTTATAACTTCTAACTTCCTCAATTTTTTCGATTCTGATTCTTCCGGCTAATAATGGTAAACAAATTCTTTATCAATTAATAATATCCCCATGGCTCTACATCAGCAAAAACACTGTTGACATGCTGAGGTATCCAAGGGTTTTGCCAGGTTTCCAAGGTATCTGAAATTGGCTCATATATTCATTACTTGAATTGTCTTTCTGAAAGATCACTGATGTCACTGAGGTATGTGATCATACGGCTTTGTCACACATGTCTTACCGTGCACAGGGAGAGCTCGTCATTGCCATGCAACTTTGGCAACTGATTCTGATATTTTTTCACTTCCCAATTGAGTTCTCATGTTATACTTAAATTTTGATTTTACAATATCTATAATATTTTTGTTTCATACAATCAGTTTTATTACCATTTCTTTGTATCCAAATTAATAGGATCCCATATCTGCTATCAGTATACTAGACTCTCTATTCCACCGCTTGATTTCGCCAAGCCACTTTTGTACCCAATCAAAATGATTTTCTTCAGATCTCTTTGGCTTCATAGTTCAGCTATTTTCCTACAATACTCTTCAGGAGCACCAAAAATCATGTCTCTTCCTGGGAATCTGAATACCTCCCAAGCCTCACGTGCGTTTACCGACTACAGGTCCTTTCCTACTCAAATTCCCACTTATCAACCCTACGATGAAAATGAAATTATGAATCTCCCACATATTCTTCCCAACATCCACAATGTCAGAGCAATCATGCCTTCTCAGGATAGCCACATTGACGATTACAAAAATCCGTTCTGAGTCAGCACACTTGGAGACAAATAAAACATCCACGACATGCCCTATATGGCAGGAACGATGCGAAGTTTCTACATGAATTATGTGGAAACCCATCCAGAACCATCCACAGTGATGATGGCAGCAGAAGGTGAAAAAGTTGACGATCAGAAAATGTCGGAGTCATAGACCAACCTCTTTCCACTCCTCTACATCTCAACTACTTCCAGGTGGAAGCCTTGTTTTGAAATCATTTCTGCTACTCCAATGAGAAGCCTTGGAGTCCACATGCAGCAAGCTAGGGGTGCCTTGGCACACAGATTGCAGCAAGCCTCATTCTCCAGCAATGTGGTGGAAACACAGCTGGAGGGGAGAATGGATTTGACCCTGAACAAATGGAAAATCGAGGATGCCATGTGGGACAATGAAAGTGACAAGTATGAAAGTGATGAAGAAATTATGACACCAACCACGTAAGCCTATAAAAGACAGGCAAGTATCAAGCCAAGACAACCAATAAGATTTCCCACCATGCCATGCAAGCCTAGAGCAGGCCCCAATTGGCACGATCAGTAGAAAGATCAGTCCAATCATGGACAGAAAGAGAAAATTGAAGAATCTATCGGCACAGTCGACAATATCAGAGAGGGGCAAGAGAAGGCAATCCAATTGGCAGAAGGGGAGTATGCTAAGTGGAGCGCACTCAGAGATTGGGCGATACAGAGAACAATGTAAAAAAACAGAGCCAAGGGGTATAGGATGGCAATGTCAAGCTGGAAAATGGCGATGGATGCCAGATATATCGAAAGGAATGATCAAATGCTGGGAATGTATGACAAGTTCAATCAGATCCTAGCGTTCTGTGGGAAATTAGATAAAGAAAACAAGAGGCCAGATGAGGGAATGATGAATGAGACAGCAGACATGATGAGTAATAGAATGTGCAGATTTTTCTAAGAAAAGGAAAAAGAGATTGATTATAGTGAGAAGGAGAATACTTCAAGAAAGAAGGAGGTGGTTTGCAGGGGAGTCCAGAAGGCACTAGAAATCACCGACATGGAAATTGAGGCAAGGAAAGAAGAGAGGGCCAGGGTAAAAGAGCAGGTAGAGAAGGTCCTAGAAATGGATATTGACAAACAGGGGTTAGAAGAGTCGAAGTATGCCCCAAAAATTGTACCTAGAGGAACGGAGCCAGAGTCAGTGGCAGTTGAAAACTCAGTGGCAAAAGCACAGATACCGGAACCACTGGTGGTACCAAGAATAATTCAGTTTAGGGAAATGGCAAAACCTATACTGATTACATGACCAAAAACACAGGGAAGCAAGGCATTGGTCAATGCCCCCAAGGCACCGAAAGCGGAGTGAAAGAAGCAGGGGGGAGTTAAAGGAGGGAAAGAGTCACCCAATGCACCTGCACTACCAGAGCTGGCTGAAAAACAAGAAGTCAGAAAGGCACCATACGCGGAGAAATTGGCAGGGTCAACAGCAGGACAAAATATGAAGGACAAGGCAGGACTCTAGGTAGTTGGAAGAAAGAAGAAGAAGAAAGATGAGAAGAAGGAGGTGGATGGCCTGGAACTCATACCCACTGACGAGAATATGCTGGAGAATAGGAGAGTCATGTTCAGGGGAAACAATTGCCATCCAATCTCTCTGAAGAAAGACACAGACATGGTGTTTCAAGACAATAGAGCACTCTGGGCTCAACAGTTTCCGGCACATGTCAGAATGACAGAAATCTTCACAAATATCATAGCATCCATCACAGCATTGGGTAGAGAGAACCCTTCCGCACACATGCTGCTGGTATTCAGGGAAATTATTGTCACAGTGGTGAAAACAGTTGACGCAGGCATTATCGACATGGAACAGAATGAAATGTGGGAGAGGGTAAAAATGCACTGAATCAACTTCGACCAGTATATTGCAATTAAAATGATGGGAAGAGTGGAGAATATCAAGGAAATAAAATGAAATAGAGAGAAACAGGCATCATTGGTGGTATTCGCTATCCATGGAAACAAGATGGCCCCAAAACACTTATAAAAGGGGTTGATGGCAGCAGAGATATGATGCAAAGTAGAGCATTATGTCAATGCGGACCCAGTCAGCTTTTGTGAAAGTTGCTGTAGATGGGAACACCGGGTTATAAAATGTGGAAGATTGGGGATGGTCAGATGCATGGTGTGCGCAGGAGTCTACAAAACAGAGGAATATCAGTCCGACATTGTCAGGTGCAAAGGCAAAAGGGTCGGAACTGCAACCACAATGACAACAAGTACGCAAACTGAAGGGAACACATATTGCCAAGAGTAATGAATGCCCCGACAATTGACAAGCCATTACCAGGGCTCGAGACTAATGATCCAGCTGGACAGTTCGGAGTTGAATCAGATCGAATGAAGTGACAACTCAACACAAGTGAGAAGAAGAAACGGAGATCAGAGAAGACGGTGCAGCCAGCACATATGAAGTAGAAAAGAAGGTTAGAGAAGAGCTATCGATTGATAAATGAAAAGGAAATGAAGTTGAGGTGCAAGTACTGGCCATACAGTCAGCACCGGAGAAGTCAATCACAGAGACCCAATAGTGAAAGTCATACTGCAAAATTGTGCGAGGAGTGGGGAGGGAACTCTGTTGGTGTTTGAAAAGGGAATACAAAGGGGGACAGATCTGTTAGTAATGCAAGAGGCAAATCAAGGGCAAGGGGATGAATACCAAACAAGCCACCCAGGATACAACTTCGTCAGAGGAAGGAGAACAATGACAGCAATCAGGATTGACTCATGGGTTGTGATTGATCAAGTAGGAGACTGGGAAGGAGATGTCCAAGCCTTCAAAATCACTGGCGAGAGGGGACAAAAAGTCAGGTTGGTCAATATTTAGTATCAGCTGCAACAAATAAACAATATCTGATCTACAACAAGATCAGCAAGGTCAGCAGATTGAGAAATAATAATGAGAGCAAGAAACTTCATGCTGTGTGGAGATTGGAATGAACACAGCACAGAGTGGAATAACTGGTACACCCAGAGAAGGATACCCCCATTTTGAAAGACCATATGCAGAAGTATGAGCTACAGGTCAAGAATGACAACCAAGATACATGCTATAATTCCAGGGATGGCAGACAAATAGGATCGATAATCGATGGCACCCTAGCCAGAAGAGAAGTGTGCAACAACCATAGTGTTGAAATGTGCTTAGACGATGACGAAGCAATACTATCTGACCACATCATAATTCAGGTGATGTGGTGGAGCAAATCACATCAGGTTGGAACCAGCAGCAACATAACTGGATGGAATATAGACAAGATGGAAGAGAAGGATTTGAAGGAAGCAAAGGAATTGTGAAAAGAGATAATGGCGGAAAGAACAATGTCATTGGAAGAAAGCACCAAACTGGAGCTGGAAGAGAAAGCAACCAAGATCAGAGAGGTTGCAACGGAAGTACTGAATCAGAAGGTGAAGAAACTCAGGTTGTGTACCAGATTCAAACAATGGTGGAATCAAACAATCAAAGAAAAGATGATGATTTGGAGTTCCGGAAAGTGAATGAAGAGCAGGGAGATCGAACAAGACCAGAGTTAAGCAGGCAAGAAGCGATCTTCGAAAGACAATAAGGGCAGAGAAAAGCAATCGGTGCAACATGTTCTTGCAAGAGGCAAAAAAAGAGCATGTATGGAGAGCCTTGAAATACATGGGACAGAAAGGCAAAGAAACGGTGAAGGCTGTAACAAACCAAAGAGGAGAGCGTATCACTGCTTGGGACAAAAAGGTCGATCTGATTAACCATATAGGGTTCCCAAAACCACTAGAGGGGATTATATACGAAGCGAAAGTCCACAGAGGCTTCACCTATATGGACATTGGAACAGAAGAGGTCGGCGCAGCAATCATTGAACAGAGTTTCAAAAAAGGATCAGGGCCCGGCAGAATCAACTTTACGGCAATCCGACTCATGTGGGGATGGGACGAAGTGAAAATTGTACCCTTGGTTGAAACAGCAATACTGCCTGGACACCATCCTTTGAAATGGAAGACAGCGACAGGAGTAGTCATTCCCAAACTAGGAAAACCTGGTTATTACCTGGCCAAGGCATACCAGGTTATCACACTCCAAAATTATTGAGGAAAGATGGTCAACAAAGTAGTAGCAATGAAAATCGCAGAGGAGTGCGAAAGGTACCAACAACTCCACAATGGCTGATATGGATACAGACAGCAGAGATCAGCATTCAATACAGTTGGAAGGATGGTACAAAGTGTTGAAAAAGCATGGGGACGGGAGAATGCTGCATCAGCGCTGTTGATAGATGTGAAGGGAGCCTTTCCGAGTGTATAAAAGGGAAATGTGATCAAGAGAATGGGAGACATGGAATTTGAAGCCAATGTGTGTCCGTGGGTGGAAAGTTTTATGTCAGAGAGAAAAGCAATATGGAAATGGACAGCAGAGAAAAAACAATTATGGAGGTCACGATGGGGATTGTCCAAGGATCACCAGTGTCACCAATACTATTCGTCATATATATTGCACAGCTGTTTGCACTTGTGGAGGTGGGGGTCAAAAGCCTGGAGACACTTTGTGTTGCAGATGAGGTGGCCTGGGTGGTCAAAGGAGAAGACATTATCAAGTGCATACAGAGAATGCAGAGGTGTGCAGTGAAACTGGAAAGATGGGTCAAAAGAAATGCAATTGAATTTGATATCGCCTAGACAGAAGCAATATTGTTCTCCAAATAACGAAATCATCGAGCATCAAAAGTCAAAATCAAGATCAAGATTGGGGAACACAAGATCGCATTCAATGAGAAACCCACCAGGTGGCTAGGGTTACAGCTTAACCGAAAGCTTTCGTTTCTACACCACCATGAAATCATCATAATGAAAGCCAGAAAGGTACAGCACAGAGTCAGGACCATTACTGGATGATATGGACTGCATCCAGCAAACGCTGGAAAAGTTCAAGTAGCCGCTGTTCAATCAGTTGCTCTGTATAGAGCCGAATTGTGGTAGGACAACCAGGTGGGAAGGGAGCAGGTCAGGGAAAAGCTGATGAACGAATCAGCCAGACGCACAATGGGAATGTTCCAAACAACACCGATAGTCCCCTTGATCCAGGTGGTGGGACTTATACCGGCAAAATTGTTACTCAACAACAGACAAAGTCAATTTGCGAAATACCTGATTGGTATACCAGACTCTCACGGAGGAGGACATGATAAGAATGGAGAAAGCAACCTGGCAAAGAGATTGAGAAATAGCTTTGGTGTGAAGGGAAGAGTGGAACAAAACACCCTGCTGGAAGACGACATGAAGGCTGAGGTGAAAGTGATCATATCCGAGAAGGAACAAGCCCTGAAGCAAGCGCAGGTTACTAGTGATGGGCTATTTGACTGGACAGATGGATCAAGGCTGGAGGATGGAAGAGTAGGATATGTGGTGTTTTGGAGAGAGGAAGAAGGGAAAGAATGGCAAAATGAAAGATACCACCTCGAGAAAGAGAAAAAAGTTTTCAACGCCGAATACTGTGCTATCTCAGAAACAATAAGAATACCACCAGTCAGGTCAGACCACAAGGAGTGGAAAAAAGTTACAATCGTTGCCGACTCCTCTACAGCAATCAGCATGGTCCAGCATACATGACCAGGCCCTTGTCAGAGCATTGCCATCAAGAGGGTTGAAAACAACAACAAGCTCAATGCAAAAGGCGTCCAAGTTGTATATAGATGGGTGCCATCCCATACAGGGGTGGAGGGAAAGGAAAAGGCAGACAAAAAAGCGAAAACTGGAGCCCTGGGTGAGGACCATGGGGTTAAGGCAATTGCAGAAAAATACAAAGGAATGTCACTCGCAAAGATTCAGAGGAAGATTGCAAAAGCGAAGTAGTCTGAAACAGAACAGTGGTAGAAAGCAATGCTCAACAAGGAAGCTGTCTACAGAATGAATAAGAAGAACAAAAGAATGGTGGATGAAGTGAGCCTAGCAAAAAAGACGATTATGTCAAGACACTTACAGCTGATGGTGGATCATATTCTCACAGAGGTTAATGTGGAACAGATCAAGAAGAAAGAGAGCGAGCAGTGCTGGTAGTGCCAACACAAAAGGCAGATGAGAGATCACTTGTTTAAGTGGTAAAAATAGTGGAGGAGACAGCAGGACATTCATTGGGAGAAGTTGAGGAAGATGTGCAAGTGGAAGGAGAGCAGATTGAAGGTTCCAATGTCTCAAGCGTTTGATACAGAAGAAGCTGTTGAGCCAGTGTTAGAGTTTCTACACAGCACAGATGTGGGACAACTTTCGGAAGTGAGGGAGGTGGTTGAAATGAGAGAGCTATAGGAGGGTGAAAGTAGTCACAAAGAATAAGGGAGGAGGTGGGGTGCCGGGGAGAGGAGGGTGGAAAGTTTGTATAATAATTGAGGCGGACTGGGGGGAAGGAGATTAGGAAGTACAACTTGGAAGCGGCCTAGCCGTGGGAGTACTTAGGACTAGATTCTTTCATGGCTGCAAGCGGCCAAATACAATATGATTACAAATGAACAAATATCCAAATAAATAGATAGCGGATTGCACCATATAGTTCAATTATAATATTGTAAAATATTAATCTGCTCTTGAAGCTTAGATAATAAACCATGATTATTCCAATTACATTCAGCCCCATAAGTGGATTCTGTACTCATCATGTCAAGGGATCTACTAGGTCTGAAACAAGTTGAATACGTTCAAATCAATTGTGCCATTTGCAAACCATTCATTGTCATCATGAGCAATATCATATTGAATGAGATAGGCAGCTTGTTCAATCAATTTGAAAGGTAGAATATAATGCAATCCAACACAGCAGTTAGGTATTTATTCAGTGGAATCATCCTCCTGAGGTTTTTTTCTGCGCCTTCAACAGGTCAGAAAGTTAACGGATTGGACCTGGTATCAAAGTAGCGATATGTGATCATGGAGTTCCAACCCTGAACTTGCTCTCCCGAGTAAGGAATAGACAGTTTAAATATGCTGGTATTCTTCTCTGGGAGGATGCAAAGTTTTCTTCTACATACTGATTTGGCCAAAGAACTATGCACTTACTTTGTGCCCACATGAACTTCTGAGACTGTTTAGTACCTCTGCATCGTAAGATGTGTACAGCATTTTTATCTCCTTGGAAGTTTGCAACTGCTAGATCAGCAGCAGTGTAATTTGTGTAGGTCGCCTCACCCAGACAAGCAAATACTGTGTCATTGTCAACAAAAATCGGGATATCGCTGAAGCATTTGAAACTTGTTGTACTTCTCTCTATTCCTCCAATATATTTGATCAAAGGATACAGAAACATTACTGTATTCAAGGAACAATAAATTAATAATTACAAAATATCAAAGAGAATCTATAGACTGATTTTTTGTTTTTTTGATACAATTGTCAATCTTCAAAATCTTATACTTTGTGTGCATGGTTGGTTGCTGTAATGTCATTCGGTTATAGATATATGAATTGCTTACTACTTTGAATATAAGCAAATACAATTGATCAAGCAGCCCCACTTTCTGCCATGCAACGTACTCAGATTATAATTTCGAGGGAGGAAATCATTCTTGTGGCAATTGAGAGTGTATTACTTAAACTGCCAAAAAATGATACTGACAACTCAGGGGGATAACATAGTGACCCAGGTAGTAACATAATTTCCGATAGAATATATGGTTGAATTCTCCGTAGGTATCTTCAGAAATATGAAATACATTTTCCCAATGACTATTATCATCTATAATATCTTACATATTATCCATTTTCATATGCTTAAGCAAAAAATCAACTGGGTGATATTCTTTCTCTAACAGTATTTTGAAATTGGCAAATTCATTCAGCTACAGATAATAATTCCTCCATATCCTGTCTTTGTTGGATTTAACATACTTTCTAGCCATATAACAAACTCCAGTGGTAAGGACAGCAAGATTGTTGGACATATGATTGTTCTAGTCTTTGTGGCAACTCTTTTAAATCTGTTGATAAGGCAAAGATTTCGCTCCACAGAAACCCAGCTGAATATGATGAACTGGATGTATTGTCAGCTGATGGAACTATACCAGTACAATATGGAAGCTATGATTGTATATATAGGAAATTTATTTGGAGTAGTTTAATTATTGCAACAATGTTTTCTATTGATTCAGTACAAGTTAATTGACAACAATATTTCAGAAGTATTAAAAAACTAGCCTACTTTGGACAATCAGAAGCAATGAAAAAGTATATATATATGGAACTATCATTTGGCAGCTTCATAGTATCATTTTGTAATAGCAAATATAATGCAGATTCAGTCAGAAATTGCATAATATATTGTCTACAAATTGAATTTGAACTTGGAAATAATATATCTTACTACCCACTTTTCTTACCAAATCTGTAACCTTGGCACCCTTTTCAATACAAGCTTTGAACTTCCAACAAGTGTAATAATTGGTCTTAAATAAGCATTCTGACCTTGATATTATCATCGGGCTGCTATTTGAATCTGGCATGCATTAGACCAAAAAGAGCTGTTTTAATATTGAAAATTGAATGCAAATGCTGAAAAAGAGTATTATAACA